>BQNB010028192.1:0-56903 GCA_026074375.1 Tanacetum coccineum | reverse complement strand
TTTTAACTTGGATTTGATTCTTCAGCTTATCAACTAGCTTATTTTATAGGCTGCAAGTTGCCATTTGCATTTTCAAAATCCACAATCAGCATATGTTGATTGTGAACTACCATTTTCACAGCCCTTTTTCTATGCTTATCTTAGTTTCAAACTTTAATCTCTTTGCATTTTTAGAAAGCTCATAAGCTGAGCTTTAAGCCCATATAAGCCACTTGTCTTCAAGGTTCCTTAATTGTGCTTACTTTTAAGCCCATAAGTGCCCATATAGGCTGTTTGCTGCCTGTTTTGCCAATCTAGCTTATTTGCTTTTTTCTGCTTATATGATTTGTCTTTTTGTGCTTGTTTTTCTTAAAATTGCTTATTAAGATGTAGCTTGCCATCTGTTTTGCTTATTCCCTTTCTTAATGCTTATTTAGTTCAATTAAGCCTAGCAGTCTAAGTTTTGTTTACTTAGCAGTACTAACTTAAAAGTTAGTACTGTTGAATTCATAAGCTCATTTCAGTGCTTAAATGTGTTTCAAAATAATATTTTTGTGTTGATCTTTGAAGCTTATAAGATAAGCTTTAAGGCTGTGTAAGTCTCAAAGTTATAAGGATCCTTATGAGTGTTCAAAATTAAGCTCAAAAGGTGCCCTATGGGCTGTTTGGCTTAATGTTTTGGCCAATGTGCTCATTTGATCTTTCTGTCTTTTTTAGCAATTTTCATTGCTTATTTTGGTTCCCTCTAGCTTATTTAGGGTAGTTTTAAGTTAGACTTAGCTTATTTAGTTTTGGTATAAGCTTATTTGAGTTTATACGCATTTTTGTGTAAAAATTTTAAGTATCTTAGCCTTTTTAGCATTTCTTTCATTTTTAGCTTAATCTAGCTTTATTTCTTTGCTTATTTTTGTTCAAACGTGCTTATTAGGTATAGCTTAAGTCTTGTTTAGCTTATTTGTCTTTTAGATTAGCTTATTTAGTTTAAAAAGTTCAAACAGTTTAACATTTAAGTAAAATAGCTTATTATGTCACCTTTCATTGCTTATTTGTGTGCTTATTTTTGGCTTATATAAAAAGTTCCTTTGCAAAAGTTTCTTATTTTGAGCTTATCTTAAAAGTTGTAAAAAAAATTTGCAAAAATAAAAATGCTTTGGAAAGGGGAAGTCAAGGGTGAGCCAGGGCTCGAACCCCTGACCTCTACCCTCTCAACCAAGCATTTAACACACACCACACTACCATCTGCGCCCTTGGGTCTTTTCTGTTAGACCTTGGGTGCATTTGGTATATAAGGGTGTTTTCCCCTTTTTACCTTTCAGCTTATTTTTGGCTTATTCCAGCTTATTCCAATAAGCTGGTAAGCCCCTTTTATTTTTCCTGAATCCAGCACACTCCAAACTACTTTCCATGATTTTTTCAGATTTTTCTCATTAATTTTAGTATTTTTAATTAATTTTTCTTTTTAAAATAGTTTTTAAATCATAATAAATTATTAAAAAGTCAAAAAAATATAATTCTTTTTTTCAAAATTTTCTTTTATCATTTAGGACTTTGGAAAAATAAATTTGCATCCGTAGGGTTAATTTTTCAAAATTCGTTTTTTTTTAAAGAACGGGTTTTAAACCCCGTTCTCGTTTTCGCGTTTTAACTTTAAGTGCCTTTATAATTCTGTTCCCTTAGACTTAGGATTTCCTTTTATGCCTTATTTATGCTTTCCCGTAGTTTAGGTTTAATTTCCCGTGCCTTTTTATGATTTTCCCGTAGTTTTAAGTATATCTTAGTTTAAAATTTTGTAATTTCCCATAGGATTTTGAAAACCCAATCTAATCTTTGTTATTCAAGCATCCAATTGTCAAACCAAATACGTAACCGTCAATTTCACTCCTCGTTGGGAGAACGACCCGGGAATCATACTCCCGGATTACTACACTTGAGATTTTTTGAATCTTACCCTATATTTATATATTTATAAGTATAGTATTTTATATTTACATATTATTTATTTTAAAGGTGTGATAAATCTTAATCAATTTTTGGCGCCGCTGCCGGGGAGGTGTGTTGCGACAATATCGTTACGGTTTGACGATTAGTGACTTGAAGACCCTTCCTCGTGAAGTTATTATTTTCCGTTTGTGAATATTTTCTTATTTTTTTATAAATATATAAAAATACAAAAATATTTTTCATTTCCTTTTTTATTATAAAAAAACCCAAAAATTTAAAAAACATTGTCTGTAAAAAGAAATAAAATTCACCATCAATATAATACTTTCAACTGAAGTATTATCATTAATAAGTTCCCGAACAAAAGATTTAAAACTTGCCTTTGTGTTACATGTGAACTACTGCTCACCTTTAATTGATTAACAAACTATAAGAGGGGTATAAGGACGGTTGTTCCGAAGAACTACGAGCCGAAAGGAAAATGTTTTTTATAGCTTCGTTCTTTCCCGCTCCTCCGCTCCTTTGTGCGTTTTTCTTTTAGAGAGCTACCGTGAAACAAGTTGATTATTGGTTTAAGTTATTCAATCTCATTTTGTCCTTTAATAAAATATGAAGTTTAAAAAAAACTCGAAAAAACCAAAAATAATCTCCTTTAACCTCTTTTTTATTTAATTCTTATTTTCTCGACCCTCTAATTTAATTCTTCTGTCACTCGAACAAAGCGAGTGTATGGGGTGTAGACAACCGTGTGTTGGCTTCTATTGTTATCTTTGTACGTGCCAGCAGTGTTGTTTCAGTCTTAGTAATGGAACTTGTATAAAGTGCACTTATGGAGACGGAATAACCCAGTACTTTGTTGCTGTAGGGTAAAGGCATGTCAAACTTGGTGTTTTGTTTGTTTTGCTAATTTCGAGAGCTAGGTAATTCTGACACTTATGATTCAACTCTGATTCTTTTGTAATTCCTCTAATTTTTCATACCACCTCCACAACCTAGTAGGATTCGTATTTTTGTGAGTTATGTGGAACGATGCCACTATGGTTTCCGATTGTCCGCCTAGTCCGTTTGTCTACAATCGGAACCCGTGTTTCAAATCAAAAACTTTGATACTTTTCACAAACTTCACCAATTTTCCACACAATATCTTTGTTGTGAAAACTACGGGGGTCCTCATGCGACTTTTGAATGTCAACCGATGAATCAAAATTTTTACAACTCTAATTCTTTCAGTTTTGACCAATCCCAACCCCCGTAGTTTCCCGTCATTCATCAATCTCGTCAAGAAACAAGTGCGGAAATGTTGCATGCCCGTGAAGACCTAATGGAAGTTTGATCGTATTTCTTTTAGGGAAACACCGAAGGTTTTAACGCAAGCTTGGGACAAATTTTATTGAAGCTAAGCTGCTCATAATACGAGGAGTACAAGAACTGGCTTAGCAAACTTGTCAAGATTTGCATGTTTAATCGAGGAGTTGGCAGAATATTTTAATATCCAAGTTGAATTTGCCTACCTCATCTTAATGTTGATGATGACGATGAGTATTCTTTTGAACACAGAATAATTTCATGACATGTTCTACGCTATAATACCCTGATTTCACCAAAAGGACTCTATTCATCATGGTGGCAAGCATCTGACAAATTTCAGGAAACGGAATCGGAAAAAATTCATAAAGTCTAGTGTGGAGAAACCTTGTCAAACCCAGTGAGTCGAGGTTGATGCAAGTGTGATGTGCCCGATTGTGATGATTCTCAAACGAAAAAATTTTCGACGTTTTCCAATCCTCTCTTCGACGATTCTACCTCTAGTGATGACAAATCAAGTCATGAGGAGGTTATTCACGAAATGAGTTTTATAACTTATTCGAACCCTCTTTTTGATCTTAACGAGGAAATTATTTCTAGTGAGTTTAATCCGATTCATAATGAAGACCCCGATTCTACTCCGAAAATGTTCGTTTTGATGCCGAGTCTTATCTTTTTGAATCACTATTCAATCGTGATACTTTGATGGCTTCCTCTCCTAAGGTTGATTCTACCCTCGATGAGTTCGCCGGTGAACTCAAAACAATTCCACCAGAAATTGTTAATAGAGAGCACGAGGACTATATTAGTATGATGGAGAGGTTGCTATATGACAATTCAACTCCTCGGCCACCAGAAGATTTTCATGCTATTCCAAATACGATCATCGAGTCTCTTCCCACATTTCTTATCCCCGTTGAGGATATTGACTATTTTTGGGAAGAGATCGATATATTTTCCGGTCCGGATGACTCAATACCACCAGGTATTGAGAGTGATGATTACGACTCGAAAGATGACGATAATTCTACTTCCTTTCTTGAGTTCGAATCATTTCATGTTGATTATCCCGATTCAGGAAATTCAACCATTGATGTGGTGGAAGGCATCCCCGTTGATGTGCCTAACATTTTGCCCACCCATCCTACCCTTCATATGGATTTCGACTTCATTCCTTCTCATAATGATTCGGATCGATTTGATTTTATTCCTTCCGGAGATAGAAACAAGATTTACGATCCGAGGATATGCATTGAAGTCAAATCTACGAGATTTCTTGCTACTCATTCCCCCGTGATTGATACTTTACTTCCATTTTCATCCGAAAATGAAGACTAAGCTTTCAATCACGGTGTTCTAGCTTCAAAGGAGAAATCTCCTCCTTCTTCATCACATCGGGGCTTTAAAGCTTTCCAGCTCATTTCTGAAAGCCTGATGATGATTCATGGAGAGAACACTCCTAATTTGGGTGTTCGTCATCTCCATTTCTATCCCCCTTGATCATCTCAAGTATGGGGGGATCGGGTCAAGCTAAGTGACCTAAAACAAGCGTTTCGTGGGTGGCAACCCATGCTTATCCTAATTATTAATTAGTAGTAGTAATGAATAAGTGTTTTTTGTTTTGAGAAGATTGCCTTTTCCATTATCCGTGTTTCGTGTTTTTGTTGTGTATTGGTATGTGCCTAAATACACATACCTTTGACCTTTAAAACCGGACTTAAACGACTAAAAACGTACCAAAAATACATTGTATTTGTATGTTTTCACTTATATTGTGCAGGAAACGGATATCCGACAAAAGGACGAAAAACGAAGCCAAAACGGACAAAACCGGACACGGAATGGAAAAACGTGGAAAAGCCAAAGTCAAAAAGTCAACAAAGTCAACCCCATAAAGTCAAAGGCCGAAGACAAAACCGAAGAAACACTTAATGGGCCCACCCGTACCCATCTAATGGGCCGGGTCAGCCCATTAGTGCATTTATGAAGACCAAAAACCCAAACTTCTTTAAATGTTTAAACCGGCCCAAGATTTTAACACATATTAGGCCCAAACCAATCACTTAACCATCGTTAGCCTTTAACAGTTAAAACTGTTAGTCCATTAAGGACCTTGTATGTAATAACAACATACACAATGGAGGGTTACTTCTGTTAAGTCCTCAAACTTTCATATCACCACCAAGGACCACCGGTGTAATATAACCATATAACCTAAGGGACCAAATATGTCTTTGTACAAAAACTCTTTAACCCTGTTATAACAAACCAACTTCGGCTTAATTCCCTCTGGTCTACTTTCGTCCCCCCACTCGGTTACTGTTCACCTCAGTCCAAAAACTTCACCATCCCTCTCAACCCCACACCACTAACCTCTTGTACACCTTGGCAATCCTAGAAAACGCCATTGGTCCAAGAAAAATGACAAGAAATCAAGGGTATAGATCATTTGGATTGGGCACCAAGAAAGTTTAATGGCAAAGATTGACTTTGGACTTATACTCACACAACAAGCACACTCCTTTGAAGTCTCTCAGCAAAGAAACACAAGTTTGAAGACTTCTTAGTATAAATAGGGATAGTTAGCTTATTTTTACTTTTGTCGAATTTTGTTGTTTTGTATTAACAAATTTGTACCAATTTTTATTACTGCAATTTAAATTACTTGTCATTTACTTTTCATGTCATTTTAATTACTGTCTTTTAATTACAAGCATTTTACCTTTTTCAAGTTAATGAAATTTTCAAGTTACTTTAAATACTAGTCATTTAAGCTTACTTGTTCTTTAATTACTGTTCTTAAGCTCTTATATAAGCCTTTGAACCATCAAAAGCTTATATAAAAGCCTATTTTTTTCAATTCTGACTAAAAATCCAAAAATTCACAAAAAAATCAATATTTGTACAATGCAAATGGAGCATGGTAATGTTGGATGGCATTGGGTTTAGTACTCTTGGGAAGCTATAGGATTATATAATGGGTTGAGTTCTATTTGTCTTGCCACAAGCATTGGACACTTGTGAGTTTTTCTCATTTTTCAATTTTTTGCTTTTTACTGTTCATCTGCTTATTTTGTGCTTATTCCTGCTTATTCTTGCTTATGTATGTTGTCTTATGCTTATGTGTCTCTTTTTATTGCTTATTTGTCATTTATTTTAAGTTTGCTTTAAAAACTGTCTTATTTGCCTCTTAATCTGCTTTTGCTAATTTGCCTTTTCTAGTTTGTATTGTGTTTTATTATCATTAGTGCGTCATATTTTCATTGTTATCATCTGATTTCTGTTAAACTGCTTAATCTTTTAAAATCAGTTTTAAAGCATTATTTACTCTTAAAGGGGGTGTTTGGGATAGAGGTAACAAGGGTCAAAATGGTTTTAAAATCATTTGGGTCATTTGCTTTCTTTTACAAACCTTTTAAGCTGTGTTATTGTTTCAAATTGATTTCAAGTCTTAAAACCTATTTTTAAGTTTTGTCTAATAGAGTCTTTGAAACTGTGGTGACAACAGTTTCATAAGCCCTTATTTGATTTGGCTTTTAAAAACAGTTTTTAAAACTAGTTTTATGTGTCCTTTTAAGTGTCTAATTCAGTATCATAGTCCTTGTTAATTTACTTTAGTTTTTCCAAAAATCTGTCAAAGTCTTTATCAAGTGTCCTTTGGTAAAACAATCTTTTTGATTTTCAAATTTCAATAGGTAAAAATTGTTTTTAGCTTTTAAAATTTTGAGCATAAGCTCTTTTGTTGTCAAACTCCATCTGTTTTTACTTATTTTTCACTTTCAGCTTATTTTTCTAGCTTATTTTAGGCCTGCTTTAAGCCTAGTTGCTTTTAGTATAACACAAAAAAAAATAGCTATCTGTGGGTTACCCCTTTACACGTAGCTTTTTGTAGCTTAATTGGAGTTTCAAACTCATTGTTTTTCTGATGATTCCTAAGTAGCTTTTTGGATGATCTTTAGGTCCTATACCCTCTTAGCCATAAGGACTTCCATAAGGGCGATTAAAATTAAGGCCCAAAAAAGTTCCCCTTAGGAGTGTGAGTGATAGTTTAAGCCATTTAAGTTATTTGATTTTTATAGATTACCTGCCTCGTTTTTTTTGCTTGCTTATTTTGTTTTAAATTTGCTTTTAGGTGTTGTGTAGGGCCTTCTTAGCTTTATTTCTCCCTTTTATTTTCCCCCCCCCCCTCCCCCTGTTTGATAGCTTATTTGTGTTTAAAATAGCCCAACAGTTAGCTTAATTAGGACTTAGTGTAAAAAGGCCCTTTCTGTCACTTTTTAGCTTATTTCAGTGCTAATTTGTGGTTTATAAAAAAGGTTGTTTTTATTAAAATTGCTTATTTTTGGGTCTTTAAGCTTTTCCATTAATATAAAAATTTGACAAATTAAAAATTTTGGAAATTGGAAGTCTGGGTGAGCACAGGCTCGAATCCCCTGGACATCACAACCTCAACTTTTAACATCAACCACACACACAAACCACTCCCCTTGGGTCTTTTCCGTTCTAGTTTGCACACATTAATCTTTTATACACGTTTTTTCCATTTTAGCTTATAAGCCTTTTCGGCTTTTTCCCAGCTTATTCAAATAAGCTGGCAACACCATTTTATTTTTCATAGATTCTCCTCATTCTCAAAAAGTTCTTTCTGTATTTTTTCAGTTTTTCTAGTTAAGTTTTAGTACTTTTATTCAGTTTTTCTTATTTAAATTCAGTTTTTTATTCATGAAAAATTATTAAAAAGTCAAAAAAAATTCTTTTTTTTTCAAAATTTTCTTTTATCATTTAGCACTTAGGAAAAATAGATTTTGCATCGTAGGGTCGAAATTTCAAAATTTCGTTCTTTAAAGAACGGGTTTAAGATCCCATTCTCGTTTTTAGGTTTAAATCATTTTTAGCTTTCGTTTTTAGGTTTTCTTTAATCGTTTTTGCATTTTAATCTTAGAAATTAGAAAAGCCAACTCCAAAAATCTTTAACCATTCAAAAATGCGACCACGAACGTTCTCGATTTTCAATTCACACCTCGTTGGGAGAACGACCCAGGGGATTTTTGATTTTCCTTTGGTCAAAAGGAATTGATTTGAATCTCTTGGAATTCTTACTATACTATATTATAATTGAATTATAATCTAACCTAAAAGTTTGGGAATCATTTTGGCGCGTTGCCGGGAGGTGTGTTGCGACGAATATCGTTACGTTTGCGATTAGTGACTTGAAGACCCTTCCTCGTGAAGTTATCATTCCCGTTTGTGAATATTTTCCTTTTTATTATGTTAATATACAAATAAGATTTTTCATTTTTCTTTTATTAGTATAATTATAAGTATAAAAACAAGAAAAGCCAAAAAGATAAAACGTTGTCTTTTAATAAGATTAAAAATCATCATCAATATAATGCTTTCAATTGAAGCATTGTCATAATAAGTTCCCAAACAAAAGATTTAAAACTTGCATTTGTGTCACTCGCGAGATACGGCTCACCTTTAAGCAATTAACAAACTATAAGAGGGGTATAAGGAGGGTTGTTCCGAGGAACTACGACCCTAAAGGAGAAGGTATTTAATAGCTTCGCGCTTTCCCGCTCCTCCGCTCCTTTGTGCGTTTTTCTTTTAAAGAGCTACCGTGAAGCAAGTTGATTATCGGTTTAAGTTATTCGATCTCATTATGTCCTTTAAAATATGTTGTAAAAAAAAACTCGAAAACAAAAAATAATCTCCTTTAACCTCTTTGCCATTTAATTCTTACCCTCTTATCTGTTTAATTCTTTGACATGTCTTCGTATAACCATCCTGGTTGCTCGTGTTGTGGAGGTCAGTGTATTGTGGAATCTGTTATGTGCTGTGCAGTGTAGAATTCAGAAATGAGTTTGTCTATGACCCAAATCCTTATTCTTATAATGAAACACCGAACTTCTTCAACCAACCTCCACAGCACCAATACGAGACATACTCGTGTGAATATTATGGAGGAAACTCTCATCCGGGTTTCGATTGTCAAACAGGGAACACACCCGTCTTTGATCAGGGTCCCTGTTACAATTAAGACTTTGGTTTTAACCAACCTCCACATTATTCCCCGAGTCAGCCACAACAATATCTTTGTTGTGAGATCTGTGGGAACGATGCTCATTATGGTTACGATTGTCCACCTCAAGTTCCGTTTGTTTACAATCAGGACCCGTGCTACAATCAAAACTATGATGAGTTCCCACAAACTTTACCAAGTTTTCAACAACAAATTCTTTGTTGTGAAAATTGCGAGGGTCCTCGCGCGACTTTTAAATGTCAACCAATGAATCAAAATTTTCACGATTATGGTTTTGACCAATTTCAACCCCCGCAGTCTCCCGTCATTCATCAACTTCCTCAAGAAATGAGCATGGAAGCTTTGCAAGCCCGAGAAGACCTAATAAAATCGATAGAAAACTTTCTAAAGAAATTTAATCGTATTTCTTTTATGGAAACACCAAAGGTTTTAATGCATAGTTGGGACAAATTTCTTGAAATTAACATGTTGTAAAGAAAAGCATCTTCAATCCGAGGAGGTACAAGAATTGCTTAACAAACTTCTTCAAGATTTTCAAAGCATAAACGAGGAGTTGGCATAATTTATTAATACTCCAAGTTGGAATTTGCCTATCTCATCTTATGATGATGACGAAGATGAGTATTCTTTTGCAACACAAGAATATCACATGACATGTTCTACCGCAATCACACCCAATTCACCAAAAATAGACTCCCTCATAATGGAGGATGAGCATCTTGACACTATTCCGGAGACGGAATCGGACGAATTCATAAAGTCTAGTGTTGAGGACCTTGTCCAAAACCCAAGTGAGTCCGAGGATGAACGTGAGTGTGATGTGCCCGATTGTGATGATTCTCAAACGACAAAATTTTCAATGTTTTCCAATTCTTTCTTCGACGAGATTATTCCTCTAGTGATGACGAGTCAAGTCATGAGGAGGTTATTCACGAAATGAGTTTTAAAACTTATTCGAACCCTCTTTTTGATCTTGACGAGGAAATCATTTCTAGTGAGTTTAATCCGATTCATAATGAAGACCTCGATTCTATGCCGAAAGATGTTTGTTTTGAGGTCGGGTCTTATCTTCTTGAATCATTAGTCAATCCCGTCGATACTTGATGGCTTCCCTCAAGATTGATTTTCGTCTCGATGAGTTCACCGATTGAACTCACTCGTCTCAATTAATTCCACCGGGAATTGATAATATCAACCTTGATCCGGAGGGTGATATTTTGTTTTTGGAAAGTTTGCTTTACGATAACTCTTCTCCCCGACCACCAGAATCTTTTCAAGACAATTCTAATACTATCATCGAGTCTCTTCCCACATTTCCTATCCCCGTTGAGGATAGTGACTCTCTTAGGGAAGAGATTGATATATTTTCCTGTCCGGATGACTCAATACCACCGGGTATTGAGAGTGATGATTTCGACTCGGAAGATGACAATAATTCTACTTCCCTTCCCAAGTTTGATTCATTTCATGTTGATTATCCCGATTCGGGAGATTCAACCATTAATGTGGTGGAAGACATCCCCGTGATGTGCCTAATATTTTGCCCACCCATCCCGCCCTTCTTATGGATTTCGACTTCATTCCTTCTATTAATGATCTCGGACTCGATCTGACTGTTTACTTCTCCTTCCGGTAATAGAAACAAGATTTACGATCCGAGGATATGCATTGAAGTCGAATCCATGAGATTTCTTGCTACTCTTTCCCCCGTGATTGATAATTTACTTATATTTTCATCCAAAAATGAAGACAAAGTTTTCAATCACGGTGTTCTTGCTTCAAAGGAGAAATCTCCTCCTTCTTCATCATCATAGGCTTGAATGCTTCAAGTTGTTCTCTTCATAAACGCCCGATGTTGATTCATGGAGACAACACTCCAAATTTGGGTGTTCGTTATCCCCTTTGTATATCCCCCTTGACATGCTATAGTTTGGGGGATCGGGTCAAAGACTAAGTGTGACCTAAAATCATGCGCTTCGTGGGTGGGAATCAAACATGCTTATCTAGTATAATTCGTAGTATGTATGGTAAAGTTTATGTAGTAATGAATAAATGTTTTTTGTTGTTGTGAGAGGCTCGCCTCTTCCATTTTCCGTGTTTGTGTTTTGTGGTTTATTGTCCAGGATTTCCCGGATTTTTAAAGCCTCTCGTGCACGCGATTTTGTCCTTCGATCACTCGAGCTTCACATCCTCAGCTTCATTTTGGGAATCCGATATCCAAATCTTATCGACTAACGTTTATCTTTAAGCATACTTAATAAACGGCTTAGGATTTACGTAGAGACCCTTCTTAAAACATTAAGGACAATGTTTAATTCTAGTATGGGAGGGGGAACTATCGATTTGATTGTGCCTGCAGTCGTTGTTTTCATGTAATCCCGTTTTTACCACCAAAAAAATTTGTCAAATTTTTGGTGGTACAATCGGGATTACCGCGGAAAATACGACTGCAGGCACAATCAATTCGATGTTCACCCCTGTACTAGAATTAAAACAATTGTCCTTAATGTTTTAAGAAGGGTCTCTACGTAAATCCTAAGCCGTTTATTAAGTATGCTTAAAGATAAATGTTAGTCGATAAGATTGGATATTGGATTCCAAATGAAGCTGGAGGGATGTGAAGAATCGATGTGATCGAAGGACAAATCGCGTGCACGAGTGGTTTAAAAAATCAGGTAATCTGGACAATAACCACATAAACACAAACACGGAAAATGGAAGAGGCGAGCCTTCATAACAACAAAAAACACTTATTCATTACTACATAACTTTGCATACTACTATACGATTTTACTAGGATTGCATGGTTCCCACCCTCGGAAGCGATTGTTTTAGGTCACTTAGCTTGGACAGATCCCCATACTTATGCCTTGTCAAGGGGGATAGAATGGGGATAAAGAACTCCAAATTTGGTCGTGTTGTCTCCATGAATCATCAATCGGGCGTTTTGAGAAGACATATTGGAAGCTTTCCAGCCCCGATGTGATGAAGAAGGAGGAGATTTCTCGTTTTTCCTTTGAAGCAGAAACACCGTAGATTGAAATCTTTGTCTTCATTTTTGGATGAAAATATAAGTAAATTATCAATCACGGGGGAAAGAGTGCAAGCAATTCTGTGGATTCGTCTTCAATGAATATCTCGGTTCTGGTCAAATCTTGTTTCTTTTTCCGGCAAGGAGAAGAACATCAAGATCGATCCTGAGATCATTATGAGAAGGAATGTTAAAGTCGAAATCCATAAGATGGGCGGGATGGGTGGGAATATATTTGGCACGTCCGCGGGGGATGTATTCCCCACATTTAGGTTGAATCTCCCGGAATTGGATAATCACTTGAAATGAATTCAAAACTTGGGAAGGGATGTTGAATTTATTGTCATCTTTCAAGTCGAAATCATCACTCTCAATACCCGGTGGTATTGTGTCATCCGGACAGGAAAATATATCAACCTCTTCCCTAAGAGAGTCACTATCCTCAACGGGGATAGGAATTGTTGGGAAGAGACTTGATGATAGTATTAGAATTGTCTTGAAAAGATTTCTGGGTGGTCGAGGTGAAGAGGTTATGTAAAGCAATTTTCCAAAAAAACAAAATTCACCTCCGGATTCAGGTTGATATTATCAATTCCGGTGGAATTAATTGAAGACGAGTGAGTTCATGGTGAACTAATCGAGAAGAAAATCAATCTTGGGAGGGAAGCCATCAATGTATCACGATGGATAATGATTCAAGAAGATAAGACGCGACTTCAAAAACGGAACATTCTTTTGGCATTGAATCGAGGTCTTCAATTTGAATGGATTAAATCACTAGAAATGATTTCCTCGTCAAGATCATAAAGAGGGTTTGAAATAGTTTTTTAAATACTCATTAGTGCATAACCCTACTCTTGACTTGATTCGTCATTCACTAGAGGAATAGACTCGTCTCGAAGAAGAAATGGGAATAACATGAAAATTTGTTACGTTTGAGAATCATCACATCGGGACACATCACACTCATATTCATCCTCGGATTCACTTGGGTTTTGGACAAGGTTCTCAACACTAGACTTTATGAATTCGTCCGATTCTGTTTCCGAATTGTGTCAAGGATGCTCTAATCTCCATTAATGAGGATGTCCGTTTTTTTTGCTGTATCGGGTGTGATTGCGGTTAGCACATGTCATGTGATATTCTTGTGTTGCAAAAGATTACTCATCATTCGTCATCAATCAAAGATGAGATAGCAAATTCCAACTTGGAGTATTAATAAATTATGCCAACTCCTCGTTTATGCTTTGAAAATCTTGAAGAAGTTTGTTAAGCAATTCTTGTACCTCCTCGGATTGATGTTGCTTTTCTTTACAAGCATGTTTAATTTCAAGAAAATGTGATCCCAAGCTTGCATTTAAACTTTGGTGTTCCATGAAAAGAAATACGATTAAATTTTTTAGAAAGTTTTTCTATCGTATCTTTATTAGGTTCTTCTCGGGCTGGCAAAGATTTCCATGCTCATTCTTGAGGAGGTTGATGGAATGACGGGAGGAGCGGGGGTTGAAATTGGTCAAAACCATAATCGTGAAAATTTTGATTCATTGGTTGACATTTAAAAGTCGCGCGAGGACCCTCGCAATTTTCACAACAAAGAATTTGTTGTTGAAAACTTGATAAAGTTTGTGGGAAAACCATCCATAAGTTTTGATTGTAGCACGGGTCCTGATTGTAAACAAACAGAACTTGAGGTGGACAATCGTAACCATAATGAGCATCGTTCCCACAGATCTCACAACAAAGATATTGTTGTGGCTGACTCGGGGAATAATGTGGAGGTTGGTTAAAACCAAAGTCTTGATTGTAACAGGGACCCTGATCAAAGACGGGTGTGTTGTTTTTTTTGCCCCTGGGGTTTATTTGACAATCGAAACCCCGGATGAGAGTTTCCTCCATAAAATTCACACGAGTATGTCTCGTATTGGTGCTGTGGAGGTTGGTTGAAGAAGTTCGGTGTTTCATTATAAGAATAAGGATTTGGGTCATAGACAAACTCATTTCCGAATTCTACACTGCTACAGCTCAGACAGTTTCCACCATTAAACGGACCTCCACAACACGAGCAACCAGGATGGTTATACGAAGACATGTCGAAGAATTAAACAGATAAGAGGGTAAAGAATGTAAGAATTAAATGGCAAAGAGGTTAAAGGAGATTATTTTTGGTTTTTCGAGTTTTTTTTACAACATATTTTAAAGGACAAAATGAGATCGAATAACTTAAACCGGAAATCATTCGAGCTTCTACGGTAGCTCTTTAAAGAAAAAGCACAAAGAGCGGAGGAGCGGGAAAGCGCGAAGCTATTAAAAACCATCTCCTTTAGGGTCGTAGTTCCTTGGAACAACCCTCCTTATACCCCTCTTATAGTTTGTTAATCGCTTAAAGGTGAGCCGTATCTCGCGAGTGACACAAAGGCAAGTTTTAAATCTTTTATTTGGGAACTTATTATGATAATGCTTCAATTGAAAGCATTATATTGATGATGATTTTTAATCTTATTAAAAGACAACGTTTTTATCTTTTTGGTTTTTCTTGTTTTTATACTTATAATTATACTAATAAAAGAAAAATGAAAAATATATTTGTATTTTTATAATAATAAAAAGAAAATATTCACAAACGGGAATGAGAACTTCACGAGGAAGGGTCTTCAAGTCCAATAATCTGTCATAACGTAAACGATATTGTCGCTACAAACCTCACGGCTAACGGCGCCAAATGATAACAAATTTTTTGGGTTAGATATAATTCCCCCCAAAATTATAATATAGTATAGTAAGAATTCTAAGAGATTCAAATCAATTCCTTTTGACCAAAGGAAAATCAAAAACCCCCTGGGTCGTTCTCCCAACGAGGTGTGAATTGAAAATCGAGAACGTTCATGATCGCGTTTTTGAATAGTTAAAGATTTTTTGAGTTGGCTTTTCTAATTTTTAAGATTAAAATGCAAAAATGATTAAAGAAACTATAAAAAACGAAAGCTAAAATTGATTTAAACCTAAATAACGAGAATGGATCTTAAATCGTTCTTTTAAAGAAGAAAATTTTGAAATTTGACCCTACGGAATGCAATCTAATTTTCCTAAGTGCTAAATGATAAAAGAAAATTTAAAAAAAAAAGAATTTTATTTTTTGACTTTTTAATAATTTTTCATGAATTAAAAACTGTTTTAATAAGAAAAAATGATTAAAAGTACTAAACTTAACGAGAAAAATCTGAAAAAAAAATACAGGAGTAGAAGTACTTTGGAATGAGTACGAACTATGAAAATAATTGGTTATATGTTGCACAGCTTATTTGAATAAGATGGGAAAAAGTCGCAAAGGCTTATAAGCTAAAAGGAATAAAAAGTGTTTTAAGATTAATGTGTGCAAACTAGAACGGAAAAGACCCAAGGGTGGAGTGGTTTGTGTGTGTTGTGTTAAGACATTAGTTGAGGTTGGTGAGGTCCAGGGTTCGAGCCTTGCTCACCCTAGACTTCACAATTCCTATGTTTTTTATTTTGCAACATTTTTTTTATGGAAAAGCGTTTAAGACCAAAAATAAGCATTTTTATTAAAACAACTTTTTTTTATAAACCACAAATTAGCACTGAAATAAGCTAAAAAGTGACAGAAAGGGCCTTTTTACACTAAGTCCTAATTAAGCTAACTGTTGGGCTATTTTTAGACAAATAAGCTATCAAACAGGAAAATAAGCTAAGAGAGGCCCTACACTAACACCTAATAAGCAAATATAAACTAAATAAGCAAGCAAAATAACAGGAGGTTATCTATTATAAAATCAAATAAGCTAAAATGGTAAGATATCATCACTCAGCATAAGGGGGTACTTTTGGTCTTTTTTTTAGCTCCTTAAGGGTTCCTTATGGTCTCATGGAGGGGCTATAGGACCTTAAAGATCATCCAAAAAGCTACTAGAATCAGCAGAAAAACAAGAGTTTGAAACTCCAATAAGCTAATAAAAAGCTAAGGGAAAGGGTTACTCACACAGATGGGCTATTTTTTTTGTTTTCTTAAAAAGCAACTAGGCTTAAAGCAGGCTAAAATAAGCCTAGAAAATAAGCTGAAAAAGAAAGATAAAGTAAAACAGATGGAGGTTTGGACACACAAAAAGAGCCTTATGCTTAAAATTTTAAAAGCTAAAAACAATTTTTACCTACTGAAATTTAAAAATCAAAAAGACAGTTTTACCAAAGGATACTTGATAAAGACTTTGACAGATTTTTGGAAAAAAACTAATGTAAATAACAAGGGACTATGTACAGATTAGACACTTAAGGAACTTATAAACTAGTCTTAAAAACTGTTTTTAAAAGCCAAATCAAATAAGGACTTATGAAACTGTTGTCACCACAGTTTCAAAGACTCTATTAGACAAAACTTAAAAATAGGTTTTAAGACTTGAAACCTTTTGAAAACAGATTAACCACAGCTTAAAAAGGGTTTGTAAAAGTAAGCAATAGTGACCCAAATGATTTTAAAACCAGTGTGAACCTTTTTACTCTTATCCCCAAACACCCCTTAAGAGTTTATTTATGCTTTTTAATATGATTTTAAAAGAGTTAAGCAAGGTTTATGAAATCAGATGAATACAATGAAAATTAGCACTATTGATAATAAAACACCAATGACAAGAATAGGGGGGAAACAAAGGCAAATTAGAAGCAGATTAAGAGGCATAATAAGGCAGTTTTTAAAGCAAACTTAAATTAAATGGACAAAATAAGAAATTAAAAGAGAACACATAAGATAAATACAACATACAAAAGCACGAATAAGAGGAATATGCACATAATACAGCAGGAATGAATTGTGAAAAAGCAAAATTTTGCAAAAATGAGAAAAACTAACAGTGTCCAATTGCTCTTGTGGCAAGACAAATAGACTCAAACCTATCTATAGTCTTCTCCTAAGAAGTACTAAAACCCATTGCCATCCAACATTTACCATGCTCCATTGCTTTGACATATTTTTGATTTTTTTGTGAATTTTTGGATTTTTAGACAGAATTGAAAAACATGCTGTTATATAAGCTTTTGATGGTTCAAAGGCTTATATAAGAGCTTAAGAACAGTAATTAAAGAACAAGTAAGCTTAAATGACAAGTATTTAAAGGAACTTGAAAATTTTATTAACTTGAAAAATGTACAATGCTTATAATTAAAAGACAGTAATTAAAATGACATGAAAAGTAAATGACAAGTAATTTAAATTGCAGTAATAAAATTGGTACAAATTTGTTAATACAAGACAACAAAATTTGACAAAAGTAAAAATAGCTAAAACTTATCCATATTTATACTAATGAAGTCTTCAAATTGTGTTTCTTTGCTGGTGGGAATTCAAGCGAGATTTTCAGAGTGCTTGTTGTAGGTGAGTATAAGTCCAAAACTCAAATCTTGGCGATGAATATCTTTCTTGGTTCCCATCCAAACAATCTATTACCCTTGTTTTCTTGTTCTTTTTTTTTGGAGACCTATTGACGTTTTTTAGGATTGCCAAGGTGTACAAGAGGTTAGTGGTGTGGGGTTGAGAGGGATGGTAAAGTTTTTGGACTGGGGTGAACAGTAACCGAGGTGGGGGGACGAAAGGTGAACAGGGGAATTGGGCGGGAAGTTTGGTTTTGTTATAAGCAGGGTAAGAGTTTTGTAGATTGACATATTTGGTCCCTTAGGTTATATGGTTATATTACACCGGTGGTCCTTGGTGATGATATGAAAGTTTGAGGATTTGCGTAGTAGATGCAACCATCCATTGTGTATGTTGTTATTACATTTACAAGGGTCCTTAGGGACTAACAATTTTAACTGTTAAAGGCTAACGTGTTAAGTGATTGGTTTGGGCCTATTATGGTTAATATTGGGGCCGGTTTAAATTTTAAAGAAGTTGGGGTTTTTGGTCGTCATAAATTGGGCCCCCATTAAAAAAAAATTGGGGGGGGGGGATTTTGGGACCAGGCCATTAGGATGGGTACGGGTGGGCCCATTAAGTGTTTCTTCGGTTTTGTCTTCGGCCTTTGACATTACGAGGTTGACTTTGACTTTGACTTTAACTTTGTTGAATTTTTGACTTTGGCTTTTCTACGTTTTTCTATTCCGTGCTTGGTTTTGTCCGTTTTGGCTTCGTTTTTCGTCCTTTTGTCGGATATCCGTTTCCTGCACAATATAAGTGAAAACATACAAATACAATGTATTTTTGGTACGTTTTTAGTCGTTTAAGTCCGATTTTAAAGGTCAAAGGTATGTGTATTTAGGCACATACCAATACACAACAAAAACACGAAACACGGATAATGGAAAAGGCAATCTTCTCAAAACAAAAAACACTTATTCATTACTACTACTAATTAATAATTAGGATAAGCATGGGTTGCCACCCACGAAGCGCTTGTTTTAGGTCACTTAGCTCTGGACCCGATCCCCCCCATACTTGAGATGTCAAGGGGGATAGAAAGGTGTTGACGTACACCCCAAATTAGGATGTTCTTTCCATGAATCATCATAAGGCTTTTCAGAATTGAGCTGGAAAGCTTTTAAAGCCCCGATCGTGATGATGAAGGAGGAGATTTCTCCTTTTTGAGCTGGAAACCTTGATGAAAGTCAGTCTTCATTTTCGGATGAAAATGGAAGTAAAGTATCAATCACGGGGGAATGAGTAGCAAGAAATCTCGTAGATTTGACTTCAATGCATATCCTCGGATCGTAAATCTTGTTTCTATCTTCGATTAGGAGAAGAAACATCAAGATCGGATCGAGATCATTATGAGAAGGAATGAAGTCCATTTGAAGGGTAGGATGGGTGGGCAAAATATTAGGTACATCAACGGGGATGTCTTCCACCATATCAATGGTTGAATCTCCCAAATCGGGATAATCAACATGAAATGATTCGAACTCAGGAAAGGAAGTAGAATTATCGTCATCTTTTGAGTCGTAATCATCACTCTTAATACCTGGTGGTATTGAGTCATACTGACATGAATATATTATCGATCTCTTCCAAAAATATTGTTCAATATCCTCATCTGGGGATAAGAAAATGTGGGTAGAGACTCGATGATAGTATTTGGAATAGCATGAAATCCTTCTGGTGGCCGGGATAGGTGTTGAATTGTAATTATAGCAACTCTCCCATCATACTACTATAGTCCTCGTGCCTCTATTAAACACATTTTGGTGGATTTGTTTGTGTTCACCGGCAGAACTCATCGAGTGTCATAGAATCATATTAGGAGAGGAAGCCATCAAAGTATCACGATTGAATAGTGATTCAAAAAGATAAGACTCGGCATCAAAACGAACATTTTCGGAGTAGTATCGGGGTTCTTCATTATGAATCGGATTAAATCACTAGAAATATTTCTCGTTAAGATAAAAGAGGGTTCGAAATGAGTTATTATAAAACTCATTTCGTAAATTAACCTCATCATGACTTGATTTGTATCCACATAGAGGTATGAATCGTCGAAGAGAGGATGGATAACGTCGAAAATTTTTTCGTTTGGTAATATCACATTCGGGACTTCACAATTTGCATTCATCAACGGACTCACTTGGGTTTGGACATGGTTCTCCACACGACTTTAATGACTTTGTCGATACGTTTCCTGATTTTTTCAAGATGCTGGCCACCATGATGAGTGAAGTCCGGTTTTGGTGTTATAGGTATGATTGCGGTAGAAACATGTCTGAGATATTTCTTGTTGTTGCAAAAGAATAATCATCGTCATCATCATCATAAGATGAGGTAGGCAAATTCCAACTTGGAGTATTAATATATTCTGCCAACTCCTCGTTTATACTTTGCAAATCTTGACAAGTTTGCTAAGCAGTTCTTGTACCTCCTCGGATTGAGCATGCTTAACTTCAAAAAATTTGTCCCAAGCTTGCGTTAAAACCTTCGGTGTTTCCCTAAAAGAAATACGATCAAACTTTTTTAAAAAGTTTAGTATTGATTCCATTAGGTCTTCACGGGCAGTGCAACTTTTCGCTCTTGTTTTCTTGACGTGTTGATGAAATGACGGGAATAAAACTACGGGGGTTGGGATGGTCAAAATGAAAGAATTAGAGTTGTAAAAATTTTGATTCATCGGTTGACATTCATAAAGTGCATGAGGACCCCCGTATAGTTTCACAACATTGTATTGTTGTGGATAAGTTGTGAAGTTTGTGGAAAAAGTATCAAGTTTTGATTGAAACACGGGTCGGATTGAAGAGACATACGGACCTGAGCGGACAATCGTAACCATAGTGAGCATCGTTCCCACATAACTCACAAAAATACGTATCGTACTAGGGTTGTGGAGGTGGTATGAAAAATTGGGAGGATTATCAAAAGAATTCAGAGTTGAATCATAAGTGAAAGAATTTCCAGCTCTCGAATTGCAAAACAAACAATCCACAGTTAACAGGGCTTTTTTACATGCGAACAAGTGACTGGTTATACGTCTCCATAGTGCACTTGTATACAAGTTCCATTACTTAAGACTTTGAGGTGACATCGGGTTGTGGTTGGAGTGGTGGGGTGTGGTTTTGCGTTTTCAGTGGGGTAGTGATGGTCCTGTTATTTTAAGTTGGGTAGACTTTGAGTTTTCGGTTGATACAAAAATGTGGCACGTTACAAAGATAACAATAGAGCCAACCACGGGTGTTTTACACCCCATATTCGAACAATAATCGAGTGACGCCATAAGAATTAAACAATATAGAGGGTTAAGAAAAGAATTAAATGGATAAGAGGAAAAAGAAGATTATTTTAGGTTTTTAAGCTTTTTAAACAACATGTTTTATTAAAGGACAAAATGAGATTGAATAACTTAAACCAATAATCAACTTGCTTCACAGTAGCTCTTTAAAAGAAAAATGCACAAATGAGCGGAGGAGCGGGAAAGCGCGAAGCTATTAAAAACCTTCTCCTTTTGGGTCGTAGTTCCTTGGAACAACCCTCCTTCTACCCCTCTTATAGTTTGTTAATCTCTTAAAGGTGAGCCGTACTTCACAAGTGACACAAAGGCAAGTTTTGAATCTTTGATTCTAAGAACAAGTGCCGGAAATGTTGCATATGCCGTTGGAGACCTAACTGGAAATCAATACAAATTTTTTTTAAAAAGTTTGATCGTATTTCTTTTAGGGAAACACTGAAGGTTTTAACGCAAGCTTGGGACAAATTTTTTGAAGTTAAGCATGCTCAATCCGAGGAGGTACAAGAATTGCTTAGCAAACTTGTTCAAGGGATTGCAAAGTAATAAACGAGGGAGGGGCAGAGTATATTAATTACTCGAATTGGAATCGTTCCTATCGTTACTATGATGATGATGATGAAGAGGAACCCTATCCTTGGCATTCACACCCGTTTTATAAGAACCAAGGAGCACGTTGACTTCTCTCATAATGGAGGATGAGCATCTGGACACTATTTCGGCAACGGAATCGGTCGAGTAAATAATGGCTAGTGTCGAGATACCTTGTCCAAATCCCAAAGTGTGAGTGCCAAGGGGTATTCCTGACAAAATGTGTGATATGCCTTTTCGTGATAATTCTCCGCCTCTTGACATTTCAAAAGATCAATTTGAGGGTTTCTCCGATTCTAACGATGAACGATGATAATTCTTCAAGTGATGACGATTCTCCCTACGGTGAGGATATCGATTATGTCGATGCATCACCTCCCGATGTTGAGATCGTCAGCTTAGAGGTGGTGGAGATTGTTGACCCGGAAGTTGAAAGGATTGATGATGATATTCTTTTAACAATCAAAGACGATACCCTTCGTGAAAAATTGTTGAATGTCAATCTTCTTATTGCTAAGATCGATGCATTAAGAGATAATCCCACTCCATCTTCCGATGTTGTGATCAAGTCTACCTCCACATTTTCTAATCTTTTCTTGGAGGAGACTAACACCTTTGATAATTCTATTCCTGAATCTGAAACTTTTCGCTTTAATCTAGAAGAGATTAGTAGTGGCAGTCCCACTACTCATTCTGATTTATCTCTTCCGAATGATAAAGCTTTCTATGTTGATAACGATCATTTAAAAGAGAAGAGTAGTGGCAGTACCACTACTCATGTTGATTTTTCTCGATATGACTCGTTTATCTTTGATATTTCGAATGATCAGTTTCCTCCTGCCGATAGGAGTGACCTTTATCATGAGGAGTTCGCCGATGAACTCGCTCACATCATGTCTCTTCTGAATCTTAAATGTTTTAAATTTAAGATTAAGCCCGGTCTGGGAGATTTGGCTTCTATTGACCTCGGGATTCGTAAGAATGTGTCTACGACTAATGTGAATGTACCATTAGAGGATGACCAATCTTCTCTCTTCGCTTATGTTGTATTGATCTTTCTTGCTTTTCTCACGTATCCCGTTGTCCCTCTATATCTTATCTTCACCGGGAATAAAGATACCATTTTTGATCTCGGCATCTCAATTTATCATTCTTTTATGCCGGATGTATCTCATCGGAGTGGAACTTTCATGAAATTCAATGTTTATCCAAACCACTTGAATGAAAGTCCGATGATGATTTTATCTTCCACTTGCTTCCCCATGGACCAATGAATTCGGGGTCGAGTCGAGCTTGTGACTCGGTTAACAAAAACAAGGCGCTTCGTGGGTGGCAACCCATGCTTATCCAGTCTATCTTCTTTCTTTATGCTAATAAGTGTTTTGTGTTGTGATGAGGCTCGCCTCTACCATTACCCGTGTTTTGTGTTTTGTGGTTTATTGTCCAGGATTGCCCGGATTGTGATGACTCTCGTGCTCGCGGTTTTGTCCTCCGATCACTCGAGCTTCACATCCTCAGCTTCATTTTGGGAATCCAATATCCAAATCTAATCGACTAACGTTTTATCTTTTGGCACACTTAATAAACGGCCTTAGATTTACGTAGGTACCCCTTTTAAAACATCGAGGACGATGTTTAGTTCTAGTATGGGGGGATCTTCGATTTGATTGTGCCTGCAGTCGTTGTTGTCACGTAATCCCGTTTTTACCACCAAAATTTTTGCAAAAATACCAAAAAAATGAAAAAATTTAAAAATTTTCAAAAATAAAATAAGTGTTTTGTCACAGTTTTGACTTTCCTGTTTTGTCAAAGTTTCGACTTTCCCTATGGGTAGAATGAGAATAATTTTGACTCGATCGACGCGTATTGACCCCGTAGCTATTCCTCAACTTACCGCTTGTAGCTAACTTTCAACGATTCATATTGCGTCGAAAATTTAATAAGGTGAAGAACAAGAAGTGATCGAGTTAAATATAAAGTTTATGTGCTGAGGCAAGATTCCCTTCTAAAACTAAAATATTGAGTAACTTGTGCTTTTTTTCTCGCCATATATACATTAACTTCTAATGCCACCTAATCATACGTGTGCACTTTTCAATTCAACGTAAGTCATCGATGTTTTAGAAAAAAGCTTCAAATTGTAACTTGATTCTTTAAAGCGAAGTTTTTTCTGTTCTTAGTAATTTAAAAGTTAAAATGCCAAGAAGCATGAGTTGAAATATGAATGCAAAAATGCATGAATATTGAAATTATGCCAATGAAGCATACATTTGAGTATTGGAGGCCAAGTAAAAAGAGTGTGTCGGATATCCCACTCCGCTAACCACGAGGTGGGGGTTCAAACTACGACATCTTTACTTCTAGGGATTTGGTGTGTTGTGATATCTCACCAGGAAGCGAGGTCTAGGTGAGGGTTCAAACTAAGACACTTATCCTTAGCCATATTAGGAAGAAGGTGTTGATGTGATTTCCCACTACGCTAGCAACGGGGTGGGTTTCAAACAAGAACCACTGGTCGTTGGTTGTGATTATCCTACTAAGGGAGCAAGGCCTAGTAGGTGTTCAAACTATAGCAACGCATTATTCTAGCGTTAAGAACTTATGAGAATAAGATGTTGCAAAAGTACTACAGTTAAAATTTCGCTTCTTAAAATCAAGTTACAAGGACCTAACAATTGTTTGCTTTGAGTCATGATTCTCTTGATTTACGACTATGAAATAAGTTGAGTCTATGTTGAGTTGAAATGAGTACCACACATTTACATCAATATCCGTATTGGGGGAGATAAAAGTTCACAAGTCCTAAGTAAGTAGAGCTTAACAATTATACTTATATTGACAAAAGGGACTAAAACTGCCAAACCTCAAGTTGTGTTACAAAAAGACAAGGGCTGAAATCGAAAATTGCGGGTGAAGTATAACTTTAGGGGCCAGTTCTGCCAAAACCCCTAAAAGTTGTATCATAAAAGGGGCAAAGTTTACAATGAAGTTATAAGAATTGAGGGGCCAAAGCTGCCAACCTACCCAAAGACCATTTTTCCCGCCCAACAAAACCCAGGTACAGAGTAGGGATGTCTTCCCATACCTTCTCCCTGCAAAACACTCAACACCCTAGATAAATCATTTCAACCACTCCACTATTCCCCCCCTAGCTGTATAAGTGCCATGTTGGCAATCCCTCACCACTTTCCAAGCTTTTCGATGGCTGTGATTGACTCCAAAGAAGCACAAAAGAAATTGAAGGCTGGGATTTGTTTTAGAATCACCTCACACAACAAACACACTTGGTTTTTGTCTCTACAAAGAAACACAGAAGAAAGAAGAGAAGAGAGTCCAAGAAACCAAGACCTTAATTCGTTTTAGTATAAATAGGGCCATTGTAACCCAAGTTAAAGAGTTAGTTTTTTTAATCTTAGAATATCTTAGCTTAATTTTCAATATAACTTAGCTTATTTCAGTTCTTAAAGTCATTTACAGCTTTTACTTTCAGCTTTGTAACACTTTCAAGTTTCAATGCAAATTTGAGGTTTTAAGTCACTTTATAATTCCAAGTGTTAAGTTTCTTAATTGTGTTGTTTTGTGTTCAAAAAGCTCTCAATACAGCTTGTTTATAAGCTGCTTTAATTAAGTAAACCTAAAAAGTTAATTAGTTAAGAGAAAATCACAAAAATCACTCTCAAAATACACCACAGCTTATTTTATGGATGATAAGCCAGTTCTGGATGGGCTTATGGACACTACTAGCTTGTTTTATACAAGCTAGAGCTTGTAGATTCTTGGTTTAACCCTGTTTTGAGCAAGGGTGTTGTAAGTTTCTCTTTCTCTTGTTTTTCTTATTTACTGCAGAACTGCTTATAGTGCTTAGTTGTTAGTTTAAAAGTGACTTATGCACATTTCCTAGTTAGTACTGTTAGTTATGAGTTAAAACTGTTAGATTGATTCAGCTTATTTAAGTGCTTATTGTTGACTAAAATCTGTTTATAAGTGTCTTATTTTGTTATTTAATAATCTGTTTTTAATAATTTAGGACCAAATCAGCTTAATATAAAAAGAAAAATGATTTGTGAAAACTTTAAGGGGTATTTTCAACTAGCAGTACTAACCCATAGTTAGTACTGCTAGTTCTCTTTTGGGGATTTTAAAGCTAGCAGTACTAACTCAGTATGTTTAGTGCTTATCTTGCTTAGTTGTTAGTTTAAAAGTGATTTGTGCAAATTTCTTAGTTAGAACTGTTAGATATGAGTTAACACTGTTAGATTGATTTAGCTTATTTAAGTGCTTATTCTTGATTATAAGAGTCTTATTTTGTTCTTTGATAATCTGTTTTTAACAACTTAGGACCAAATCAGCTTAAAATAAAAAGAAAAAAAATGATTTTTAAAAACTTTAAGGGGTGTTTGGAACCAGCAGTACTAACCCATAGTTAGTACTGCTAGTTCATTTTTTTATTTTAAAGCTAGCAGTACTAACTCAAAGCTAGCGGTACTAACTCCAAGTTAGTACTGGTAGTTAGTACTGTTAGTACTGTTGGTTCATTTCTGCTTATTAGCTTATTGTTTCTGCCTATTTAAGATTTTTTTTGCTTTTTAGAGTAGATTAAGCCCATTTTCGTTACTATCTTTAGTAAAGCTTGTTTAAGTTTATTCACCTTTTCATAGTGATTCTAAGAGTTTTTCAGTTTGTAGCTTTGTAGCTTATTTGTCATTCTAGTTTATTCTAGTTGCTTATTCTTATGCCTGAGTGCTTATTAGGGATAGTTAAATATCTGTTTTAGCTTATTTGCTTATTTCTTGTTTCATTGTGTTTTGTTAGCTTATTTAAGATTTGCTTAGCTTTTTAGAATAGATTAAGCCCATTTTCGTTTACTATCTTTAGTGGAGCTTATTTCAGTAGCTTATTTTAGGTCTAAAAGTGCTTATTTTCATTAAAATCCAAAAAATAGTAGTGTAGTCATTTGTGCTTATTGTGCTTATTTCAGTGGCTTATTTAAAAAAGTGAATAGGTGGGCTTAATAAGGACTCATTAGTGAGCTTATTTCCAAAAGCCCACTTTTCAGTTTGGCTTATTGGTGATTTTAGCTTATTTTGAATTTGGCTTATTTAAGAAAAAGTTAGAGTTTACTACTTTTTGATGCAAATTGAGTTAAGTTAAGTTGTGTTTGGTTGAAAAAGCTTTTTGGAATCAGATTAAGCAACATATAAGCTTTCCAAAACATCTCTCCTTTTTGAATTTGAGCTTATTTTGAGTTTGTAGTGTCCAAAATACCAAAAACCAAAATTTTAGCTTACTTTCTGCAATCAGCAGCTAAATTGGCTTTTTGGAGCTTATAAAGTGCTTATTTTCGCAAGGTGTCTTTATTAAAGTTGCTTAAAAACATGTTGTGAACAACTTTCGTGTTTTGCGTTTTGGCTAAAAACGACTTTTTAAAATCAGCACTTTTTGGGGACTTGGACTAAAATCGGGATTGGGGTTCAGGATAGAAAAAAAAAAATTATTTTGGTCTTTTGTCACAAATAGTCCCTGTCGTTAGTCCTTGTTAGTTTTAGTTTAATTATTAGTTAGGTTTAGTTTTAATTAGTTTAATTAAGCTTTAACCATTAGATAAAATTTGGGGCTTTTAATTTTGTTAAATTTCTGCACTTTTTCTCCACTTAGTGTAATTTTTATAAAAAATTTAGGTTTTTAGCCCTCGTTTTTCGTGCCCGTTTTAGGATTCAAGTTAATTAGCTTTTGTTTTTAGGTTTTATTTAATGGTTTTGGCATATTTAACTTGTAGAAATAGAAAACCAAGACTAACCTTGTCATATTCAAACATCGTTTATCAATTCGTGATTCGATTCTCCATTCAAGCCTCGTTGGGACAAAACGACCCGGGAATCATACTTCCGGTTACATATATATTTTATTTAATGAACTTTAACCATTCCTTGTGCAAAGGTAATTGGTTGAGTGTTTGCTTGTATATTATATATATATAAGTATATTATTCACGAATCACTCACAAAGGGAAAACTCTTCATCATACACTGATGAACTCATGTACTCTTTCTTTGCTAATCAATCTAGTGGTCCACAATTGGCAGATCCATGGACTTACAAGAAGCTCTGTGGTTGCTTCCCTTTAAGACAAGAAATACAGGTCCTGGTCATTTTCAAAATGTTTTGTAGGCAAACCTCTAACAAGATTTTTATCCTAACAAGCTTTTTATTGTTCTTAAAATTAATGGATCAAACCCCCTATCCCCAGAGCATTGATTCATCTGATGTAGCCTTTGCAACAAGACAAGTTAAAGTCTCTTTAGGAACAATGTTCTTCATATCAAAACTGTACATGTTGTCCTTTCTAGGAATTTTAAGAAGTATCTGACTTTCATCAGGCAACTTAAAATTAGGAGATAAGACAAGACATTCAGTGTTAGTAAAAAGGACATAGTTCTTTTTGTCACACATCTGTGAGACACTAAAAAGATTGAATTTTAACTCATTGACAAAGTATACATCTTTAAAATCAAGACTATCAGTTTTAAGTGTTCCTTTACCAGAAATTCTACCACCATGTGCTCCTCCTCCAAATGTAACATAACCTCCATCAAATTCCTTGAAATCTGAGAGATAAGCTATGTTCCCAGTCATGTGCCTTGAGCATCCACTGTCAACAAATCCTGTATCATCTTGTTGTGGCTTGCCCTGCACATAAAAATAAGGAAATTAGATTCCTTTGGGGACCCAAGCCATCACTGACTTGGATCTGCCTCGTGCATCAATGTAATTATGTTTCTTCAAGGTGATTGATGCACTATTAGGTTTGGTAGGTCTCCAAACCCAACATGCTGAGGCCTTTACAACATTTGCCTGATTAACCCTAACAGCATTAACAACTGCAGAATTTGGCCTAGCAGTTTTAACTGTTTTTGGCCTTAGCAGTATTAACTGCTTGTGGCCTGGCACATGTTAACTCTCGAGCCTTAGCAGTATTAACTTTATGTGTAAACCTTTTGTTAGATAATGCTGTTTTAGATTGAAAGGGTCTTCTTACAGTTGATTGTGCTGTTTTTGGAAAACATGACATTGGTTTAGCACTAAAAACTATAGATTTGGGATGAGCAGTATTAACTGTCCTGGCAGTATTAAATGGTTTTAGGCCAGTTTTCATTAAAACTGCTCTTGGAACCATGTTCCTTTGAGCATTAGGGTGAGTCCTTTTGGTAGTATAGTTGTAGTTCACCCTGTTATAATTATTCCCATATACCATCCTTTCCCTTTGATGGTATTTTCACTGAGCTTGTACATGATTAAAACTCCCACAAATAAAGCAAGCTTTGTTATACATCACAAACTCACTTCCTAGTTGATTGGACTTCTGCCCATTCCAATTCCTTTAATTCCCCCTAGGAGTTTGTGATCTATACATCTCAGCATACCTAACAGATTTTTCATGATTTTTAGGTTTGACTGACTCTACCTTTTTATCAATAGAAAAACAGTTTCTTTATCAACATTAAGTGAAGACTCAACAAAGCTACTTGTATCTTTTGATACTTGTTCTTTTACCAAAGAGTTATCAGAATTTTCCTTAGAATCATCTGATTTCTTATCACAAACAACATTTGACTCTTTCTTACTATCCTCAGAACCATACCCTTTGAATTCAGGCTCTTTGAATTCATCAAGACCAGAATAAGACAGATCAAGCTTTTTAGGTCTATTATAGATTAAAGGATGAGGTGGAGGAACAACACTATACCCCAAACCCTTTTTACTTTTGTCAGTTATCTGACTTTCTAACAACTTGTCTAGGTCTTTTGAGGCTTTATCAAATTTCTCAATTTTAAATTCAATGCCCTCTTTTTCTTGCTTAACTTTTTCAAACTCACTTTTAAGCACATTTGATTCATAGTCTTTACAAGCTACTTCTCTTTTAAGAACTGCAACTTCTTCACTAAAAAGAACCTCATTCTTTCTATATGTGATAAGTTGTTCTTCTACTGTTGCTAAACCTCTTTTATAAGTAGCTGCTATAAATTCAGTTTGATTAAGCTTAACAATCAAATCATCACACTGTTTCTTAAGAGTTTCATAGTTTTTTCAGACAAGTTTTAGAGCAAGTTTTATCATTGTATACCTCTGAGTCTGAAAACGCCATTTGAGCCATGTTTGTCTGAAACACGTTTCTTCTGCCATTCACTCATTCAAAAACCTACACCATCTATAGCCAACATTGCCTTTGAAGATGTGTCTTCATTGTTTCCTTGCTTCCTGGTGTTGTCTTGATTTCTGAACTGACCCTCCTTGTTCCTTGGTGCTCTACACTCCCTGGCAAAGTATCCCATCTTATGACAGTTGAAACACTCTACCTTGGATTTATCATACCCAGCAGTATCATTAGCATTAATGAAAATTTTCTTGCCTGTCCTCTGATAGTACCTCTTTGCCCTCATACTTAGTAGAGAGAGCTGCCACTTCAAATCCATTGCTTCCAGATCATCTTCATGAATTTGCTCTAAGTCTTGCTGTAGGAGATTAGAACCATTAGGATTCTCAACCATGAAAGCATACACAACATTATCACTGAAGCTAGCAGTACTAACTTGAGGACTAGCAGTGTTAACATCAGGGCTAGCAGTACTAACTTCATATGCAGGCATAGCAGTATTAACATGATTAGTACTGCTAGTGCTTGGAGCAGTCATAAAGGCCAAGTTTTGAGCACCACTACTTGCACCAACAGATTTCTTTACCTTTTGTTCAACAATTTTGAAGTTGTTGTACAAATCATCAATGCTCATAGTTTTAATTTCAGGCTTATTCATCCATACTACAACATGAGTGTTCCACTCAGGGGGCAAGCTGCTCAAAATTTTTGAATTTAAGTCTTCTTGAGAGATGACCACACCCAAAATTGCAAGCCTACTGACAATCTTCTGGAGCCTATTGAAAATAGAGTCAAGAGACTCTGTGCTTGATGCACTAAAATTTTCATATTGTTGCTTCAAAAGTGTCTTTTGTGTTTTCTTAGTAGCTTCATTACCTCCAAATCGTGTTTCAATGGCAGCAAACATTGTTTTAGCATCAGGGTACTGACTGAATGTGAGTTGATGTTCATTGGGAAGAGCCATGAGTAGCAAGCTTCTAGCCTTCACATCATTCTTCTTATTGGTCTTTTCTTTAGCAGTTACAGGTACAGACATCTTCATAACTGAAGTACCATTCTCTTGTGTTGTTTGTGGTACAGACACCCATGAGTTACCATTCTTTATGACCTCCTAAAAGAGCATAGATCCTTAGATCTGGAGTACTGCTTATTCTTATCACCTATATCTCATACTCACCTAGTTTGAGTATGGGTAGCTTAGCAGTAGTATTACTATTTGTAGATTCAAATTCCATGTCTTCTAGATCAAAGTTTCTCAAAGCAAAGCTCTGATACCACTTGTTGATCCCAATCCTTGATCGATTCCTTAGGTTGTCTAAGGTTAAATTACCTTGGATAAATCCAAAATAACTTGTTGTAGAAACTTTGTATGTATACTAAAGTGTATGCGGAATCTACACCTTAATACCTAGAAGTATTATGAATAAAACAGTAATCGTGAATAAACAAAGATATAACCAAACGCTCCAATATTATTAGATCAATAATACGAGTACTCTTCACTAGTACTAGGGTTTACAACCTTGAAGCTTTTCTAAATCGACTTGACAACTATGAAAACTCGTAAACTTATATCTCAACTAATGCCCTAGAGCCTCCTTTTATAGACTAAGGAGTCCTAGTCGGCTTACAATACATTCCTTAGATATCATAATCTTTTCTAAACATAAACGTAATCTCTTAAACAAATACATTATACATATCTTGTACAAAAATATCTCAATACTTATCTTCACAAGTATTCTTGTTCTCTAAACAATCTTTATCTCTTTAAACCGTCTTTATCCTCTTGACAGTAGTAAGTCTTCTAGCAGTTGTAATCCAACAGCATAAACTTTTTGTACCAGCAGTACTAATAAACATAAGCAGTAGTAACATTAGTACTAGCAATAATAATATATACTCATAATAGTATCATGTACTAGCAGTCTTAACATTACTACTAGCAGTACTAACTACTTAGCTTATATTTCAGTCTTCAACTTTGAGCAATCTTAACTTCAACTAACAGCAGTAACTTTAAACTAACATAACTAAATTATACTAACAGTAGTAACTAGCAGTGGTAACTTTATACTACCAGTACTAACTACTTAGCATAATTTCCATTATGTACCTGAGCAGTAGTAACTTCTAAGAATCCTTGAAGTCTTTTAAGTCCCAACTAAACTTACAAAGTATATTGCTACACAAAAGGGGAGTAAAAGAACCATATACCAAGTAATAACTCATTGTTCTAACATGTAACACTTTATCTTTGGCTTAACCTACGATATATGCCCAATCAAATCGACATCCATCAGGTTTTAGAAATTGGTCCTTAAGTTCACCTAAATTGAACCATATGGTAGGCTTATGACTAATCTACCCGAGCATATGGAGTTTCGACCCGTACATTTGTATGCTTTTGAACCTCCTTCTTGGTCTTCTTACCTTTCTAGCTTTTGCAGTACATTGTTATAAAGATTCCCATGGCTTTATACTTTCTTGGACACTTTTCATAGAGCTCACCATGAAACATTTTCTAGAAGCCTCTCTCACTGAGTTCGCTGATAACACACTGTGTCTGTAATCAGTCACTACTTCATTCGATAATGGAAGTGCTTTTAAATAAGCTCTCTCCAATTACATCTGCTGCATTTTATTTCCTGTTATTTAAGCATCATCATTATCATCGACAGGTATGAAAATGAACAGAAATAGGAAAAAGCAAACCTTAGAGAAGGTTAAAGAAGTAGTTAGTTCATTCCTATGACCTGCAGTTCTAATGGCTAAAATTAACGAATGCAAAACCTCTTAGAATACAATATGTCCATAACACAAACTAGCAGAAACACAATTGCTAATATAAGAAATAAGACAGAATAAACCAAGGAGATGGTAAATTCAATAATAAGTGGCATACCATTAGTCTTTGTATGCACATACAAACTATAAGGATAATGTATCATAAGTATTCAGATTTTTTCATTATGTTTACATAAACAGTAAAGCTATAAGGAGTCATCTCATTCCATTTATATCATCTTTTACAAAGAAAAAAACATGTGCTAATGTGCATTCTATGAGTCTTACATATCCACATTGATACAGATATAAATAGACATATCACTATCTCCCAAAACCATATCTAATTTGGTATCATGTGACCCACATGGTCGAAGATGAATTCCCAATAAGTAACTCATAGTTGTTTCCATTTCGTCTATCTTTATATATAGATCAAGCATTTTTTTTTTAATCAATATAATAGCAAAACACGTGCCACCAAAAATGGATGGGATAATAAAATAAATCAAGAACCAACTTACCTATCAAAATGTACACATACTACCTGGTTTTCAGCATGTAAATAACTAAATAAGCCTATCGGTTTCAATTATTGACTGGCATATTGCTCCCGAAAAAAACTAGATGGACTACTCAAGAATTTAGTCATAGCTATAATGTCGAAAGACCACAAAACGTACTGAACCATTTAAACAATGCCATGACCCTTTTGGTGTTATATAAGCATACAACTCATATTACATTTATACTAATATGTTTCCTTATATAACTCAAATCACCCATTCATGAGTCGGCCAAAGTGTAGTGGTACTCCAGATTTATAAATATTAGTCTCTAAACATTATGTATAATGAAATGAGATACCTTTCTTTCTATTTTGCCAAGATACAATGGAGACGCTTCACATATATAAAGATCAATCTTCTAGCCCAAGGTTGGTTTGTGCTCATGTCATACGGCTATTTATACGGCTAGGAATACGTGAGCGTACGAGGTCACACATGTTATACACTTAGATATCACTCTATTGGTATATATATATAATAATATAAGTGTATATTTATTATATATGTATTAATACTCGATTAATGTATATAATAATATAAGTATATATTTATTATGTATATTAATATTCCAACGATAGAATACTAACGGTCGTTAATTAGTTCGGTTACGAATAATTAACTATAAGGCTTTTTAATTAATGGGTAATTTAAAGTAATTATCCATAAATAATTAATAAAGTCAAAAAGTCAACACCAAGGGTGTATTTGTACTTATGGGGCTGGCCATATGGGAAGGGAAAGAAGAGGGACCAAAGTATCAAGATTAGGTTGCTTTTTCCCAAAGCTATGTAACCCTAATCCTAACACCATAAATAAAGGATCCCTAGACCTCATTATTTATCCCATACCCTTCTTCTCTTCTCTTTGTAATCGAACCAAACAAACAACCTTTAGGGTTTTTGGTTTTTTCGATTATTTGACGTATTCTTAAGCGTTGGTTCGTGGAACTAGCATTCGGGTGGTATTGTTCGACGTGTAGTGTATGAACCGTGTGGAGGTTACTTACTTTAGTAACTTGAAGGGTTTTCGGTTTAGCATGTATTACACACATGCGTGTACTCGAAGAAGTCTCTGGTTCTTCACGTAGCTTGGTTGTTATTCAGTATGTTTTCCTGTTTATGTTTTATGTTAATTATAAGTGCTATATGAGTTTTATTCCGATGCGTAACTCGTTTAATATTCACGTAATATTAGGTTATTTAGATAACGATTTCCAACAGTGGTATCAAAGCCAGTCAATATAGCTTTCTAATTACATAAAAAACAGAAAAAGGATGTAAAAAACGTATATTTGGTGTATATTTCTTGCTTTTTATGTGAAAACTATTTTAGGAATTTATTTAGTGAGATATATTCCTCCTAAGGATCACATAAACTATGGAAATTAAATATGCTACATATTTTGTGAATATTATTTTCCTTTTTTATGTGAAATCTTTTTTAGAAATTATTTTGTAAAATATTTTGTCCTAAAATATCACATAAATATGGAAAATTAATATTTACTTGCCTTTTTATATGAAATCTTATTTAGGAAATTATTTAGTAAAATATATTGTCCTAAATATCACCTAAAATAAGAAAACAAAATATGTGAAAGTTTTTACATTATTTAATATATATATTGTTGCTTATTTATCATGTAATAAATTGTCAACCATGGGTTACGTGCATGTAAACCATGGTTATTAAGCTTAATATATATGTTATATGCATGTGTGTTATATGATATGCATGAAATCATTACGTGAATTAATTGGTTAATTGCAAAAGATGAGAAGACTTTTGTTAAATTATTGTTTTAATTGCGTAAATGATTTTGTTTAGTATGAATAATTTGGTAAATATGTTTTGCATGTGTTATATATATTGTGGCGTTTTCTATATATATAATTATGCAAAAATGATTTTTCAAAATTAATATGGACTAAAAGTACATGATTAAAATGCTTATTGTACGTATATTGATATGTACACTTTGTTAAATCATGGGTTATATACGTAAATTTGTTATTTCTTGAAACGTTCTATAACGCATGGGTTTAGTGGTTTCCGCAAGGGAACCCGCGACGGAACAACGCAAGAATAAATAATTTTACATAAACGTTTTAACAATATTTAAAGTATGTCGTAATCATTACTAGGGTTTGATTATTTCCCGTGGGGAATTAACCTTATCTGTAGTAAGATCACTTATACATGGAAATATTGTAAACATGGTAACCCTAATTTTATAAATGGCATGTGGTTTATAAAATTATGGGATTTCTATTTATAGAAAAATTTTAAAACAAAATTGAAAATGTTTTAAAATAACTAGTGTTATAAGGTTGTATGCATGCTTCCTTATACACAATTTTTGGTAACCTTGTTTTTATCAAAATATTTATACCCTTAAAATTAAGTCATTTGCCATCCAAGTATGGAATCACTTGAGTTTGTTCTTTTACTATAAGATAGTCTTAGGTGAATTTGCAAAACAAGGTAATATAACAATCGTATGGTCAGACCTAAGACTGTATAATTACTGATTTTGTATTGGACGACTTATATCGAGTATGGTTGGTCAGACCTTCGACCCGAGGCATACGATAGGGTTAAACATGCTACTTGACATTATAATTCTGGATTATATTGCCTTGTGCCCCATAATGGCTAAGAGTTGCACATGTTGGCAATTATCTCCCGCAGATTACCTTTTGAGTTATACCGTTTCTAGTAGATCAACTGCATTAATGGTAGAACGTCAAGTTGGATCTTAGACCCTTGTAAAATTAATTGTTTATTTATATAAACATGGGTAGTTAATTTTTAAGGGATGAATTATCAAAAATACTAAAAATGAACTTTTTAAGTTCTTTTAATGTATTTATGCAACGTATACCGTAAACAAAGGTTTGTTCTTACTTGTAGAAGACAAACTGTGTCTATTTTCCTTGGGAAAATAAGACTATTTCCTATACTTTTTACTTGCAGAAAAAGTTATAATAGGAATGAAAGAATTATCCTAAATTCTATTCGAACTCATACCAAACTTCATGTTAAGTTAATTGGACTTCTTATTCTTTCAAGATTGCTTCAATATCCTTATTCGGTTTTGAAATCTTTGAATCATAATAAGAAACTTGGATAACTAGAGAACTTGTGTCTATAGCTACCAAGATTAAAATATCTTGTTGTAAACAAGACATATTTATGAGGTTTGATTGGAAGACGGAAATATCACCGCAATACTGTAAAAGGCAATAACTAGAGAACTCGTGTCTATAGCTGTTTCCTTAAATCAGTAAGAGACGTTGCACACCCTTGAGGCAAAGTGAGCGGATAAATGAGAAATTGCATACCAATTTTTCAAGTTAATAAACAGCTGAGATGGGTAGAACTTGAACATACTTACTTGCATATCTAAGTACTTGCTTACTAGTCCATGTGACTCACATTAGCAATAATGTGTAGATATTCAATAAATGGAAAGATAAATTGCAATTACTTTCACTAGTGAAGGAACACTCATAATGTTGCCAGATCCAGTGGGAGTAATGCATTTTATAAATGAAAATGACTAACTTGCAATGTTGTCAAATTTAGTAGGAGTTATGAGATGTTTCCTCATAGGCATCCTACTTTATTTCTGGCTTGGCTTGAAATAATAAATTAATTTCCAAGTGTGAAACATCTTTATTTAGTAAAGAATCACTGTGTATTATCTTTGATAACTTGTTGCCTTTGAGATGTCGCTTCCGTTTAATGTTATCTTTGATAGTTATGCACGATTCCTTATTAATAGACGGAGTTTTATATATACACTAGCTATGAGCTTGACACTGCCATATTGTAAATACAAACAAACTAACTAGTGTGGTGTTGTTTTATTCAAAGAAGTTGTACCCTGCACAAGTAGGAGAAATCTTTATTGTGTGCAAAGAACAACTTACAATAATATGACTAATGGTTTCTTGACTGCAAAGTAAGAAAACTATTACTCTACTAGGACTCCTACACATTGAATGTAAGTAGCCCTATTAAGAGAACGTGACAAGACAAAAAGATAAGCTACATGATTATGTTTTCTTAGAAATCATAAGCATGAAGTTTGAAATTAACTTGAACTTACTATTAATTTACTTTAGTTTAATAATTGTTATGTCTTCTAGTTAAAGACATGTACATTAAGTCCTTTACTTGTGAAAAGAATTATAACGTAAAGTAAAAGTTATTCTGTTATGTCTTCTTGTTAAAGACATGTACATGAAGTCATTGACTTGGTCAAAGACTTATAACAAATAGTAATATATTGGATGTTTATGTCTACTTGTTGGTACATACACGTTAAGTCATTGACTTGCTCAAAAGACTTATAAAGGGATGCAATTGGCTTAGTATCACTATTGATACCATTAAGTTTTAACTTAAGTTGGTATAATAGGAAAAGCCATAAAAGTATAAGATCAATCTTATTGGAGTACCACATTTTATGGTTTGTTCAACAAGGGTAATCAAACTATATATTGATATGATTTTGATTCATGATGACCTTAAACTTATCTTACTCCTAAAAGAGATCAAGGTTAGATAATTGAGTGTGTTGTGGATATACCCAATTAGACTCCAACCTAGAAGGTTAATTAAGATAAATGAGATGTATCTCATTATGTCTTGATTGAAGTTCTAAATTTGGTAAAAAATCTCTTGGAGATTATTATTGACAAATGCCTAGAACTGTTAAGTGTATCTTGGTGGATACCCAAAGGAAACGATGGGATACCATTTCTACAACCCACACGAGAACAAAGTTTCTATTGCTCGTCATGCTGAGTTATTTGATAATAGTCTCAAATATACAAGAAGCGAGTGGTAGTCTCACTTTGCTAAAAACAAGTAAGAGTATTGTAGGTCTTGAATTAATTCAAGAAGAAGATATATAAACCTTGTAAACGCACTAGCGGATGCCATACTAAGGCTAAACATGAATATGATGAACCTTAGAATGATATTACTCATATTCATAGATCCGTACCTCATGATATGTTTCTATATCAATGGTGAGGATTATGAGTTATAGGATTTTATGAACCTGCTAACCATAGGAAATGCAATATTAGATCTTGGATTTAATGAATGACTCATAGACTATGAATGAAGAGATGTTGTCTTAAAGGAGATAATCATATATTCTTGGGATTTGTTTAATCTTTAACCTATCGATTTGATGATGAGGTTTAAATGAGTTTCGTTTTAGAGAAGACTCATAAGGACAATATTTGTATACATATTTATTGCACGTCAAATGACATAAGTGTTTACTCATACTCAAGTAGTTGATTATGATTAAAACTTCCTCATTTACGAACTTTAAATATATAAAGATTATTGAATTGTCATACTTGTTTTTTTGGAACGAAATATGACAAATTGGATTTCAAGAACTCTTATTAATTGATTACCTTGCGAGGACGATATGCAATCAAATAAGGTTTTGTGAATCCAATATAATCTTTAGAAAGTATACACAAGTGCTAGAATCCAAGTATGGATTAAAAGCACGCATCTAATGAGCATAATCTTAAGTTTAATTGTAAAATAAATCACTTGTTGGATTTGATTTTTAATTATAAATAAGATATCTCATGAGTACATGTCAAAGCTAGTGGGAGTAAATTTTTTTTACTTTTCTAAAATAGATTATGTTATTGAACATAACTAGAAACAATTTATTTATCTAAGTAAGATTTTATCCCTTAGATTAAAATAAAGTTTATTGTAAGTATTTTAGGAAATAAAACATGAAACCTTGGAATAATATGTTTGATACATTAAACATATGTGGTGAATTAAGTCTGAATACAATTTGAAATATCATTGAGTAAAACTCTAATGATTTATTTCACTTGATGAGATTGAACACAAGAATGGAAACCTTAAGTCCCACTAAAGGATTCATTATGTACATCATATTGTGTATGGGTGATTTGACAACATTGGAATCTAATTGAAAGATATTAGAAGGAACCAACTGATTAATTTTAGATTAGGAATTCATTCCTAAAATTAATAATAAAGATACTATGGATATGCATTGTGGTAATCATAGTAAGATCATTATGACCAACAAACCTTGGGTTTGTGTGATATCAAAACATTATTAAAGAAGTGTTCAAAATTTACGGTGGCTTAGCATAGTGTTGTTTGTGTACACTAGTGCTTGTTTTAATTGAGATGATACTCAATTTTTGTATAAGAAATTTTTCGCTAACTACATATGCTTGGTTTAAAAGCATAGTTGCATAATACTATATTAAAAGAATAAGGATGCTTTACAGTTTGGAAAACTATTGAGATGACTATCTCCATTAGGATGTCTTATGGAATGTAATGTGACTAGACTCATGTAAGTTATACTTATAAGTGAGTTCACACTTACAAAATAACAATCATCATAATTATTTAAAGTACTTCACTATTCGTGAATTTTTGAAATAAGTATTCTCAAAGTCCCACAAGATCATGACCTAGTTGATATGTTCATGGAACCTATGCCTTACCACTAATTGTGATTGTTGTGGATAAGACATTAGCACTTAACTAGGATCATCATGCACTGGTCTTATTTGGTATTTGGATAATAGAACTGTAAGCAGTTGTATTACATAATGAATTGATATACATGGTTTGTGTTATATATTTGCATGTTTAAATCCTGGAATAAATTTATTTATTCTAAACTATGTCTATTATCAGTTAACAATATGGGAATATTGTTAAGATAAGGAAAATGTGAGTGTTTGGTTGTATTCTAGAGACTATGTAAAGATGATTCTGCCAACTTCACATGTTATTCAGTGAGGTTGAATATTGGATACCCCACCTGTGTAGATCACTTTATGGATCGGCGTTATTGGGTGCATTACACACATGGTGAAAGTTATGTTTATCCTTAGACTTGAGATGCAAGCAGGTTTTGCATGTATGGATAGCATTTCTTGATTATAAGCATACCACTAGTCTATCAAAAGGTAGTTATAAGGGCTATTTTCAGAAGTGTTTAGAAGTACACGACGAACACTTGTAGTCAAAATAGAATTTGTTCCTCCACGTGTTTGGGAGTTAGATACTTACTGGGCCCCTCGTTGGCTTGATCAGATGTGTACGTGGCCATGTCCAAAGTGTAGTTAAGATGATTCTTTTTACGTTTGGTAATCTTGATCAATACAGATGCGAGAAACAAAATTGTTAAACTATGGAATGACTATTGATCCATATCCATATTTAACATTGTATCTGAAACAAAAGGATAGGACTAACTGAAACCATTAAAGGCTGAGTTGTTTACCGAAACTATATACTCAGGTATTTCTGGGAGCATTGATGATGTTGCTAGACTATTCGTCAATGTTAGTATGTTATATTCTATGACCATGACATTCGCAAGTGGGAGCTGTTGGTTTGTGCTCATGTCATACGGATATTTATACGGCTAGGAATACGTGAGCCTACGGGGTCACACACGTTATACACATAGATATCACTCTATTGGTATATATATAATAATATAAGCGTATATTTATTATATATGTATTAATACTCGATTAATGTATATAATAATATAAGTGTATATTTATTATGTATATTAATATTCCAACGATAGAATACTAACGGTCGTTAATTAGTTCGTTTACGAATAATTAACTATAAGGCTTTTTAATTAATGGGTAATTAAATGTAATTAACCATAAATATTAGAAAAGTCAAAAAGTCAACACCAAGGGTGTATTTGTACTTATGGGGCTGGCCATATGGGAAGGGAAAGAAGAGGGACCAAAGTGTTAAGATTAGGTTGCTTTTTCCCAAAGCTATGTAACCCTAATCCTAACACTATAAATAAAGGATCCCTAGACCTCATTATTTATCCCATACCCTTCTTCTCTTCTCTTTGTAATCGAACCAAACAAACAACCTTTAGGGTTTTTGGTTTTTTCGATTATTTGACGTATTCTTAAGCGTTGGTTAGTGGAACTAGCATTCAGGTGGTATTGTTCGACGTGTAGTGTATGAACCGTGTGGAGGTTACTTACTTTAGTAACTTGAAGGGTTTTCAGTTTAGCATGTATTACACACATGCGTGTACTCGAAGAAGTCTTCGGTTCTTCACATAGCTTGGTTGTTATTCGGTATGTTTTCTGTTTATGTTTTATGTTAATTATAAGTGCTATATGAGTTTTATTCCGATGCGTAACTCGTTTAATATTCACGTAATATTAGGTTATTTAGATAACGATTTCCAACACCAAGTTCAATTGACTGATCAAATCAGAAAACTAAAATTTAACATAAATAAGGAGAAACCCATATTTTAAACTAGTTTAAAAGTGGAATATAATTAAACACTTCAAAAAACTTACAGCAAACCCAATTCCTAAACATGCTTGTATGAAATCTAAATTTAAATCTAAATGTAAGAAAAATAGATATAAATAAGGATGATGACTATGAGAGGTTAAAGAAGTGGCAATATGTTAGGAATACGAAAGTACTGGTCACTTCCATAAATATCGTTAGATAGCTCGTTAAGTAATATTTGGAAAATAGATAGGCTAGCTTAGGAAAAGCCCATGGATAAAGCCCATGGCCGGCCATATCATAGTATTTATACCCTTTCCATGTGATGGAAAGGGTGTTGGTTGTTTTATTATTTCACATAGTAATACATAATTCTCTCTCACTTTCTCTCACTAGAAGCAACCTCCCACTCTCTTTCCCTCTCTAGATTTTCTTCATAGTTCTTTATGTGGTTAAAGATTACTTAGATTCTTCAATTGGTATCAAGAGCCATGGGGTGATTGTTTATTTTTGTGTGCGTTTTTATTTCCACCTTACTCGTCATTTTTGTTTTCATTTTGGTTCAAAGATTGCTTGTACACAAAAACGATCTTGTTCCTTGGAATGGATGATCTAGTATCTTAGTTATACAAGGTGTACAAGCTTAGATCCAAGAAAACAACATTTTTGTGTATTTGAAAGTTTTGTAGGTACAAATCTTGATTCTAAATTTTTTGTCTTAAAAACCAAAAAGTTTGCATTTTTAAGGTTCATATAGGCTGAGAAATACTAGTTGTACAAAAAAATTTGGGTAAAAACGTCAAAAATTAAGTCTTTTAGTGTTTTGGAAAAGTTGAAGTTCGTATTTGCAGGAGGCGAATTAGTTCTCATCTTGAAGGCGAATTAGTTCTTTTATTGAAGGCGAATTAGTTATCTTCTTAGTGGCGAATTAATCCTTTGTTATAGAAGGCGAATTAGTTTTTTTTATAGAACGCGAATTAGTTCTTTTTATAGAAGGCGAATTAGTCAAGGCGAATTAGTTCTTTTCATAAAAGGCGAATTAGTCAAGGCGATTTAATCTTTTTATAGAAGGCTAACTAGTAAAGGCGAACTAGTTCTTTTCATAGAAGGATAATTAGTCAAGGCGATTTAATCTTTTTATAGAAGGCGAATTAGTCAAGGCGAATTAGTTCTTTTCATAGAAGGCGAATTAGTCAAGGCGATTTAATCCTTTTATAGAAGGCGAATTAGTCAAGGCGATTTAATCCTTTTATAGAAGGAGAATTAGTCAAGGCGAATTAGTTCTCTTCCTCAGAGGCGAATTAATCAAATTTTTATTGTACAATTTATTTCTTTGATTTGTAAAATCTCGTGAAACGTTAATTTCCCTGTTTAATCAAGAATTGTAAAATCCTGTGTATTTTCAAGACTTAAAACACTTTAAACCAACTCACTTTAACACAATTACTTCTTATCACTGTCCGATCAACAAGTAATCTTTTCACATAACAACAAAGTAACAATGTCTACTCTTGCTGAATTCATGATACTCTCTCGTGGTGACAATCGTCCACCAATGTTGGAAAAACACCTGTATGATTCCTGGAAAAGCAGAATGGAACTTTACATGCAAAACAAAGAGCATGGAAGAATGATACTTGAATCAGTTGAACATGGTCTACTCATTTGGCCTACGATTGAAGAAAATGGTATGACCAGGATAAAGAAATATGAGGAATTGTCTGCAACTGAGAAAATTCAAGCTGATTGTGATCTCAAGGAGACTAATATCATTCTTCAAGTACTACCATCAGATGTCTATTCTCTTGTTAATCATCACAGAGTTTCCAAGGATCTATGGGAAAGAGTTCAACTACTAATGCAAGGTACCTCATTGACAAAGCAGGAAAAGGAGTGTAAACTGTATGATGCATTTGATAAGTTTGCTCACATCAAGGGGGAATCACTTCATCAGTATTACTTGAGATTTACTCAGCTGATCAATGACATGAACATTTACAAAATGAAATTGGAGCAATTTCAAGTCAATACCAAGTTCTTAAACAGTCTTCCACCTGAATGGAGTAAGTTTGTGACTGATGTCAAACTTGTAAGAGATTTGCATACCACCAACTTTGATCAGCTTCATGCATATCTTGAACAACATGAACTCCATGCAAATGAAGTCCGTATTATGCGTGAACGCAATCAAGATCCACTTGCACTAGTTGCGAATCATCAAATGACACCATCACACTTCAACACTTATCAATCCTCATACAACAATCCTCAGTTCCAACAACAGTTTTCACCATCTCAGTCTCCTCAATATGGATCAATTCATCCCACACAACATTACTCAACTACTTATCCATCCACACCTCGTGCAATTACTTATCCGTCAACACCGCATCCTAATGCTTACTCATCCACAGTACATCAAGATGCTTGTCCACAACCACAATCCATTCCTCAAATTGAATATACTGTCTCCACAGTTAATCAACAAACACATCTTGCTGAATTTCCTCAGATAGACTCTGGTCTAGCAGTTCCTGTGTTTAAGCAAGGAGATGACCCTATTGATGCCATTAACAAAATGATGTCATTTCTGTCTACTGTCGTCACATCTCGTTTCCCAACTACCAACAATCAGCTAAGAAATTCTTCCAACCCAAGACAACAAGCAACTATTCATGATGGAAGGGTGACTGTTCAACCGGTTCAGGGGAGACAAAGTTCATTTGCTGCTGGTACTTCTGGAACAAGGGCTAACATCTCAGGAACAGGAGGGAATAATTCAGGTCAACAAAGGGTCGTGAAGTGTTTTAACTGCCAAGGGGAAGGTCACATGGCAAGACAGTGCCCAAAGCCAAAGAGGAAAAGGGATGCTACATGGTTTAGGGATAAAGTTCTTCTGGTTGAAGCACAAGGATCTGGTAAAGTTCTGAATGAGGAGAAATTAGACTGTTTGGCAGACCCTAGAGTTACAAAAGGTCCAATTACACAGATGGTCATTACACACAATGCAGCTTATCAAGCAGTTTGATTTGATACGTTGATTCTTGACTATGTGACGACTTCTATATCAGCCAAGGCATAGTTCGTATTGGCCAAATTATCTAGTTCACGGATTTAGTTGTTCTCTTCAAGGTACCTCACTCTGAAAACACTCATAATGATATGCTAAATCAAAGTGTGCAAGAGATGCCATATTCTGAACAAACTCATCTTGTGAATTATCTACAGAATGAGATAACAAGTGATAGCAATATCATTCCTTATTCTGAGTATCTGCTTGAAACACAAAATGCAGTTGTTCAAGATACAAATTCTTCTGCACAATAAGATGCCATGATATTATTTATGTTTGAACAACTATCAAATCAAGTAAATAATTGTAACAACGTCAATAAGGACAATCTAATTGCCAATGAATCCTTATCTCTTAAGCTTGAAAGATACAAAGAACGGGTAAAATTGCTAAAAGAAAGACAAAATGTGGATTTAAGTACTCGAGAAAAGCTTATAATGGATGATATAATTCAGGAGAAAAATGCACAGTTTGCGGATTTTTAAAAAGAAATTAAATATCTTAAACAAACTCTTTCTAAATAATCAAAGGAAAATGAATTGTTAACAAAAACATTTAATGTTTTCAAAAACGAATCCAAGGAAAACGAAGCTAAGAATATTGATAAATAAATTGCTTTGGAAAAGAAAGTTAAAGAACCAGACAATATTGTTTGTAAAATGGGTCAATCCGCGCAAAGTGTGCATATGCTCACGAAACCATAAGTTTTCTATGATAACAACCTGAAACAAGCTCTTGGTTTTTGGTATGTGCTTAATTACACATACCTTTTACCTTTAAAAACAAGCTAAAATAACCAAAAACGGACTTAAAATGCCAAATATACGCTTGTTTTGCTAATTGTATTGTGCAGGAACGGATATTTAAGAAAAGGACGAAAAACAAAGCCAAAACGACAAAACCGAACTCGGAATGGAAAAGACTGTGAAAGACAAAGCCAAATCGAAGCCGAAAAGTCAATCAAGTCAAAAAGTCAACAGAAAAGTCAACTGGTCAAAGTCAAAGTCAACCCAAGTCAACCCCGACAAATCCAAAAGTCATCAAATCAAGAAATATAAGTTTAAGGGTTGATTTGAATTTTGCCATATCCCCTAAACTTATATTTATAAGAGAAATAGAGGAGAAAAGAGTGAAGGGTTAAACTGCCTTTTGAGCAAAAGTTACATCCAAGGGCTTCCAAACTGCCAAGTCCAAAGAGTTGTATCACACAAGGACTGGTGGTGCAATTTGATATATAACCCTCAGGGGGTGTTTTTGCCAAGTTTCCAAAAGTTTTAAACAACAAGGACCATGGTTGCAAGTACTCAACACACCATCAAGGGCTAACCTTGCCAACTCCTTAAAACTTTAGTCTGTTATAACCCAAACAGTTTTTCCCGCTCGTTTTTTCCCCCCAACACAACTCACGGGTGTGTTAACCCATTTTTACCCTGTAAACTTTCACCACCACCATGGGTAATCACTCCCCCCTCTCCACTATTCTTCCACCAAAAAGAGAACCCTTGCCATGTTGGTAATTCCTAATTTCCATAAATTGTAGACGAATCAATGGCCAAGATGGTTTTTAAAAGAAGCACAAGGCTAGGATGGCTTGGTTTAATACTTTGGAACCTCTCACAGTAAGAAATAACACCTTACAAGTTGAAGGGTTTCAGGGTTTTAGTATATTGAGGAAGGGTTGTGAGCCGATTTTAGAGAGTAGTATATAAGTTTTTATTTTTCTTTAAGTTAAGTCTCTTTTATGCTTGTTTATGCTTATTTACAGCTTACTTGAAGTTCTTTGTACCATTTTTATCTATTAATGAATCATTGAAGTTTTTAAGATTTATGCCCGTTTTAAGCATTTATTATCAAACAATTTAAATATGTTGAATAAGCCTCTATAAGCTCTTATAGCAGCTTATTAAGCTTAAAAACTATACTTTCTATCATAGTTATAGTTTTTAAGTTTTTGTTTAAAAAAAATCAGAATAAGCCATTGGAAGGATAAGCTAAAACTTTGGGAAGAGGCTATATTGGCTTATTCACTGGCTTATTTATAAGCCAGGAGTTGTAGCTGAAAGCCCTTGAGGGGTTAACTTAAGGTCCCATTGTAAAAGCTTGGCAAAAGTAAGTACATTTTTCTTTTTTAAAGGTCTCATGTTTAGATTTACTTAGATTATTATGTTTTAGCTCTTTTAAGAGTGCTTATTCCAGCTATTTTGTTCTTTAAGGTTATTTAATTGCTATATTGGTCATTTTGCCTTTTAGAATTGTAAGTTTAAACAGCCTTTTAAAGTATTAAAACCCATTTTAAGAAATTAAAGGGGTGTTTGGGATAACTTATAAAACGGGTCAAAATGGTTGTGGTATGGGTTATGGTCATTGGAATAGGTTTAGTTTAGATTAATAAGCTTATTTAAACTGTTTTCAAAAGTTTTAAAGGTTCAACATTGTTTTTCAAAGTTTTTAAATCCTTTTTCAAAACTGTGGGATTTTAGAAGACACCACAAGTGCTTATTCAGTTAAGCACTTGTGGCTTGAGTTTAAGTGTCAAAAGAGTGTGTTTATTGTGTCTAAAAAAGGCTGTCAAACAAGCTTTGTTCTTTTGACTTTATAAGTAAAAAAAAAATCACCAAGTCCCTTTGGTGGCAGTTTTAAAAAATCCAAAAGACCCTTTTTCACATTAAAAATTAGCAAGCTAAAATGATTTTTAAAAAGTTAAAATTTGGTGCATATGTCCATAAGCTAGGGCTCTCAATCTGTTTTAGCTTAATTCTTTGTTTAGAGCTTATTTTGGTCGATTTTAAAAGCTATCAAAATAAGCCCGTGTGTTTAGCTTAAAATCTCCCCTGGTGCAAAGGGGAGACTTTAAGCTCTCATTGCTTATCCTCTCTGTCCATTTAAGCCCAATCTCTTAGCTTATTTTAAGAGCCTATAAGCTCTTCTATGAGCCTCTTAAGTTTCAGCTCTTAGAAAGCTTATTTGTTGGCTTATTTTTAAGCCCAAACCTGCCTTGTGGGCTGTTGTTACATGACTTAGGCTTAGGGACTGCTTATTTTACTTTAGGCTTATTTAGCTTATGCATTTAAGCTCATTTTAGCTCTCAATAGCTTTTTAGGTTAAGTTAGATAGTTAGTTTGCTTATTTCCCTTTAGCTAGCTTATTTGAATGCCCATTTCAGCTTTTAGCTTTTAAGCTTTATTTTAGTCCTGTCGTCATAAGCTGTTTTCAACAGCTTATGAAGTCTTAGCTTTTAGCTTTTTATAGCTTATTTAGATTAGTTTAGATTCCTTGTAACTTGTTCAATCCCTAGTCCTAGCTTATTTCGACCCTAAGTCCAAAAGGACTTAGCAATTTTGGCCTTTAAGCCGCCTTTAGCTAAAACAGCCACTTTAGGCCTTTATTTTACAGCTTATTCCAGGACGCTTTTCGTGAAAAGTTTGTAGAAGACAAGTTGTTTAAGCCCCACGAGCTTAACAACTTTGCTTCTTTGAGTTTCGAAAAAGAAAAAAAAAGGGGGAAAAAAGACAATTGGCCCGGCGTGAGCAAAGACTCGAACCCTGGGACCAATTCGAATCGGATTCCCCCCTTTTAACTACAACTTTACCACTGCGCCCTTGGGTCTTTTTCGTTAAAGACTCAAGGGCTACCATATTTAAGGGTGTTTTTGGCTAATAAGCCCATAAGCTGAAAACAGCTTATTCGGGGCTTATTTGTTAAGCAAATTTTTGTTTCTTATTTTTCGTAGGATCTTTATAGGGTAAAGTATTTTTAGAAAAAAATTCAGAATTTTTCGAAATAGTTTAATATTTTTTGATATTATTTTCATAATTTAGTTAAAAGTTTATTTAAATTCATAAAAAATACAAAAATTGTCTCAAAAAAATATTTTGTTTTTTTTAGAAAATTTTCTTTTGTCATATAGTTTGTTAGGAAAAAATTTGTAAATTTTCGTCTAGGAGTCAATTTTACAACTTTTTACTTTTTAAAAGAGCGGTCCGGGTGGCGATGATTTTGTTTTGGACTCGTTTTTGGGTCTAACGAACTCCGTTTTTGGTCTAGTCTTTTTTCATTCTTCGTATTTGGTCCCATAGAGTATTTAGAAGTGATAATATTCTTCGTAGAGGTTATTTTTAAAGATTTTAGGTTTTCACCTTTGTTCGGGTTTCGGGCTCTCGTTTTTCTAGTTTATTTCGTATTTCTAGGTTTTTCTTAAATTGTTTTTGTTCGTTTCATTCTAATTGACTTTTCCACTCTTCTTAAATCAATTCCTTCCTTCAAACTCAAATTCTTCGATTGTATCGTTTTTTCCTGTACAACCTGTTGGGATGGTATAAACGAAACACTCTATACTACTTCTCGGTTTCATTGATTCTGCTTTTAGACTATTCTTACTATATATTTTATATTTTATTTTATTATATTATATATTTTAAGGTGTAGTTTGGACGGATCAGTTTTCAAAATCATTTATATCTTAAGAAAGCTCAGCAGATTAGGCCAATGCTTTATGATGGTAGTGTTATTGCTAAGGAAACCAATGTGATTTCAATTGCTTATTTTGAAGAGACTTTGATACTTGAGGAAGAGAGTCGATCAACACTGCTTTTAAAACAAAGTGATCTAATAGTCTTAGAAAAGAAATTTAACATTAAACCAATTATTTATGCTGAGTTAAATCAATCATCTGAAGAATTTGGTAAACGTTTTGTCCTACAACAAGAACTGTCTGATGAACAAGCTTTCCGGTTACAAACGTCACACCCTAATACTGACCAATATGCTTCTTCGCCTATCAAAATTAAGGTTCCTCAGGAACTTCCTAAGGTAAGCCTGGTTAATACAAGCCTTAAAAAGCTTAAATACCATCTTGGCCAATTTGACAATGTGGTGAAAAAGCAAATCACGCCTGATGCTTTAACAGAAGGGAAATGGGGGTTTGAACACACTAAAGCAGTTTTTCTAAAAGAAATAATTCCATTTTTAAAGACCTTAAAAGACATATTCAATGTTTTTGATAAAGATCTTTTAAATGAGATAACAAAAGTGCAAACAGTTTTTAACCAGATGGAAGCTGTTGTTCAACAGTATCATGTAGACAAACAGTGCTTTGAAATTCAAAAGAAACATTTTTTGATTGAACACGATCGACTCTTAGATCAAATCATTTCTCAAGATATTGTGAACACTGTTGTGAATTCTTCGTTGGATATTAATACTTCTGTGAATGTGAATTCTTCTGTTGCTATGAATGATTATGTGAATTATATGGAAATGTGCAACAAGTGTCTCGAACTTGAATAAGAGCTTATCAAACAACATAACATGGTTGAAAAAGATGAGTATAATAGACTTTCAAAAAGATTTTCTAAACTTGAACAACACTGCATTTCTCTTGAACTTGTAATGCAACTCAATAAAGAATTCTTCAAAAGAATAACACATCTGTGAACCAAACTGAACCTTTATTTGATCAATTGTTTGAATTGAACAATTTGAAAGCTGAGCTTCAAGCAAAAGACACAACAATCGAGAAGTTAAAGGCAAACATTTAACGTTTGAATAAAACTTCCACCACAAACATTATGATAAAAGACATAGATGAGATTGAGACCAATCAACATAGAACTAGAACATAGGGTGACAAAACTAATTGCTAAGAATGATCATTTGAAACTGACTTATAAACAAATCTATGATTCAATTAAACCATCACGTGTTCGGGCTAAAGAACATGCTGAATCTTTGGTCAATCAATTAAATCAAAAGTCTGTTGAAATTACTGATTTAAATGCTCAACTCTAGGAAAAGGTTTTTGTCATAACAGCATTAAAAAATGATCTTAGGAAATTCAAAGGAAAAGACATAGTTGACAATGCTGCCCAAGTGTCAAATGCTACCACTATTGCTCCAGGAATGTATAAGCTTGACCCAGTAACTTTGGCTCCTAAGGATAAGAATAATAAGGAAACTCACATATACTACCTTAAGCACACTATAGAACAAGTTGCTATTCTTAGGGAGATAGTTGAACAATCCAAATCACTAAACCCTTTAGATAGTGCATCTTACTCTGCCTGTAAGTATGTTAAGCTGATTCAAGAGTTGCTAGGATATGTTAGAGAGACTTTCCATGATATTCACAAATCCAGTAAGAAATTAGTTGATGCCACGCCTATTAACAAAAAGAAACAGTTAGGTTTGCTGAACTCGTCATATCATTAAGCACATCCTAAAAACAGTTAGGCTCTTCCCAAACAAAGACCAAACACACCACTAACAATTATGTGTCAACTTCTACAGGAGTAAGCCGATCTACTAAATCTAGCAGGTCAAAGTCTACAGACTATACAAAGAATGATAGGATCCTACAGATTTCAAGTAGTACCCAGAAGAAGAATAAAGTAGAAGACCACTCTAAGATAGTTAAATCTTGTTTGAATAAACCGAATTGTGTTGTTGAACCATCTGGAAATGCAAATGTGCAGCATTCCAAATTAAATAAAAATTCTGAGCTACTGTGCGTTAAATGTAATAGTTCTATGTTTGATGCTAGACATGAATTGTGCTTTCTTAAATTTGTTTCTGATATGAATGCGAGTTCCAAATCTATGTATATTAAGAAAGCTAAAAAGAAAGAAGAATGGAAATCTATAGGAAAAGTGTTTACTAAAATTAGATATAACTGGAGACCCACAAGAAGGATTTTCACTTTAGTTTAAAATGTGCGCCCTTTAACTAGGATTACCGCCACTAATAAAGTGCCTCTTAGGGAACCCATTCCTCTAGAAGTAGTTTGATTGATGTAATCAAGAAGAAATTTCATGAATTTAAAGGCTACAAGTTTGGGAACTTGGACGTCCGGTCCAGATAAAGTCATGTATGATCAAACTAAAATGATTTTATAAAGGTCAAGACGGAAACAAATTTGGCAGGGTAACTAAAGAAAACGGCTAGATTAGTAAGCTCAAGGATTCAAGCAAGAAAAGGAATCAATTTTGAAATCATTTGCATCGGTTTTGCAAGATAGAGGCCATATCGTATCTTTTAGCCAAATGAGCCAACAAGAATATGACGATTTTCCAAATGGATGTAAAAACGGCTTTCTTAAATGGCGAGCTCAAAGAGGAGGTCTAAGTTTCTTAACCAGAAGGATTTGTGAACAGATAACCCATCACATGTGTATAAGCTCAAAAAAGGCCATGTACGGTCATTAAATAAGCACTACGTGCAGGAACGACATGCTATCAATTTCCTCCTTTGACAAACATCTCTCCCAAAGGTGCAGTATGATCTGACGCTCTACACAGAGAGACTCGAATATTAGGAAAATGACTTATTACTGGTACAAATTTATGCTGACGATATAATATTTACATCCACTAATACTGCTTTGTGTAATGAGTTTGCTAATCAGATGACCACTAAGTTCAAGATGTCGATGATGGGACAAATGTCATTCTTTTTAGGATTACAAATTTCTCAAAGTCCCAAAGGCATCTTCCTAAACCAATCAAAATATGCTTCTGAAATCATTAAAAATATGGTTTGTTAACTAGTGATTCTGTAGACACACCTATGGTAGAAAAGAATAAACTGGATGACGATTTACAGGGGACACCAGTTGATGCTACACTTTACTGTAGCATGATTGGACCCCTCATGTATCTAACATCTAGTAGACCCGACCTTATTTATGTTGTCTGCTTATGTGCCCAGTGTCAAGCAAAGCCTACCTGTAACATTCGAGAATTTTTGAAATTTTGAATGACGATTTTAATCTTTGACTTTTAGGGTCTGACTTGACTTATAAAACATCATTTATATCAGTATTCATCACGACCTACGGACCTCTAAAGTAAATTGAATGTGAAATGAATTACAACAACTTATCAGTTTACCCCTAGACCTGGAAAACAGCAGAAGGTGACTGAAATGCCCTCGCAAGATTAGAATCAAGAACGAGTAACCGCACAAAATATTAAATTACATTTACTCATCAGTTTTTATTAAAAAAGAATATTTAATAAATTATTTAACATTTTATTCATTAACTTTGTTGAAGACACAAATATCGAGTAAAAAGATCATTTTATTTAATTATACGGACAAGTATATCGGAAACTCTACAAAATTAAATAATAAACGTTTTAAATAAATATTATAAAACGTTTACGAAAAATAGTCGAGTGAATACTCATTTTTATCAGAAAAATGATTTAGAAAACAATGGCACAAGTTTCGTGCGTTGAATCATCCATTACGTGGTCCAAATGAGTCCCGAACCAATATTTATAAAAGTTACTCAAATGTTACACTTTTGGCCCCTTGGAAATAATTACAAAGTAAACCCCGAACTTATTGGGACTTGCCACATATGTTTTATAACTTTTATATATTTATATATATATATATAATTTATATATATTTTCTTCATTTCATTTCATTTCATCTCTTATACACACACACATACTCATCACTAATCTCTCTCTCCCTCATGAATTCCGGCAGCCACCAGCCGCCGCCGGCCACCATGCTGCCGCCGCCGGAAAAGTTTTCCGGCGAGTTTTCCGGCCAACATCAAAGATGCTCCTCATCAACGGATCTACTCGATCCCCACTACCACTCGCGGCCACGCGCCATTTTTCCCTTCCCCCTCTCCGACAGCCGCAACCCATCACCACCAGGATCATTATACCACCATCATTATCACCACAACCGTCACACAAAAAGGGTGCGTGTGGTTTATTAAAACAGAAAGGGGTGCGCGGGGGTTTTGCTAGCCGCCACGAAGGGCGTGTTTGTTTCGGTGGTAAAACACCACCACCGCCACCCCATCACCCCCACCAGCGGGTGCGTTGGTTTGGTTCGTCTCGGCACCCCAAGGGTGCGTCTGGTTTGTCTCGGCCCCAACACGGGTGCGTTTGGTTGATGTTTACAGCCAAGGGGTGTTTGTTTTTGGTTATTAAACCGACCAGGGTGCGTTGGGTGTGGTCATAGCCACAAGGGAGTGTTTGTTCCGGGTTATAAATAGTACGGGGGTGCGTTGGTTTGGGTCGGGTTCGTGGGTTCACAGCCGGGGGTGTTTGATTGTTCTACCAACAAGGGTGCGTTGGGTTGATGTTCACAGCCACCCCAAAGGGTGCGTTGGTTTTGGTTATATCAAGAAAAGGATGCGGGTGGGTTTGGTTATTAACATAGGGCGCGTTTGGTTTCCGAGTCAGCAGCAAGGGGCTGCGTTCGGGTTAGGTTGTGACCACATAGGACACGTTTGGTTTATAATAATGCACAAGGGTGCGTTTGGCTCGGGGTTTAGAACCGCAGCGGGTCCGTTTGGTTCGTGACAGCCCGCATAGGGTGTGTTTGGTTTGGACAGAAAAGCACCATATGGGTGCGTTTGGTTGGGTAGAATTACATAAGGAGTGCGTTTGGGTTACTTAAAGGGGTGCGTTGAATTTGGGATAAACACCGAAATGGGTGAGTTTAGTTTTGCACCACAAAAGTATATTTCGTTTAATTTTATCGGATTAATTAAAATGTGATGAAATCTATTAAACTTGCGGCGTCTAAGTAAAATGTGATATTAATATTTAAAACGGGATTAATATTAATCTCTAAGCAATATTAGATGAGTTTTTGAGCTAAAAACGGATTTTGGCGCGAGTTTGTAACGGGTCATTTTGACCAGAAAATAGAACGTGGGATTCGGAGTTCGAGATGTTGAAAAGTTAGACTTTGGTGTACAAAATATAACAAATTATATTTTGACGGACGTTTTGATATAAAACGGGACTTGTAACTCCCAATAACGAAGAAACTGGAGTGAAATCGGAATATACACTTTAATAGAAAATAAGTTATTTTTAATATATTAAATCTGACAGATCTATTAATTAAACGATTTGAGCACTTTCGAGTCCGTTTCAGCCTTTCGGCGAAACATGAAAGTTGTTCGTAATGACTGGAATTTACTTGCCGCGAGATTGACCTGTTTTTAAAATAAGACAAAGCGGTCAAAACTAAAGGTCAGGTTAAATATATTAATTTCAATTAATAGTTTTTTAATCATATTCGGTCTCTAAAAACGGAAGTCTAAAATATAACTTTCTTTAAAATATTAGAGATACAGTCATATTGGACGGAAAATAGTATATATACATAATAATATACTAGGGGTAAGGTTTAGAGACCGCAAGAGATTCTCATCATCACATGTATATAGTATGAATACAATAATTAAAATATGTATGATTTTCCGTCGTTACTGTACGCATCGTGATCGTATTTACATACGTGTATTATAATAGACGACATAATTATAGGTCGTTGGGCCAGATCATTGCAGATTCGGTTGTGTATTTATTTGGATTATTTGATCGTGGTCTTTGATCAAGGTAGTGTGTCATTAACTTCAGCTTTTAAGCTTTGAATGTTTAAAACCCGCGAGGGGATACATGCATGTCTACAAACTCTTATCTTACTCGGTTACCATTAAAACAATTATTGTTTTTTAAAGGAATTGTAGTGTAATTAGCTCCCCTGTTTTTTACTCGTTTTCATATATTGAGTGAGAACATGCTTGTTGAAGCAAATGCATTTACATGTTGATTACAAATTGGTTTTACATACTATTTGCATAGCTCTTATGGGATACATTATTTGACTTTATTTTTGGTCCCAAATGCATACTACTTTTGAAATGATTTTCGGATTACATTTGATTTGGCGCCTGCAGGCCAACAATCATTTACTTACTGCCCGTGTGTTCTTGGAGGGAACACCCATGATGGGAACACTATCTTAAATCACTGCCCGATAATTAGGTACTTACAAGTCTACGTCACAGCTTCTTGAACTGTAAATCACTTGGAGGTGAGCCAGAATGTTATGGTGAAAAAAAATTAGATCTTATCGGGTGTGGATCCTTTTTCGGAGTTGATAAGCAATCGCCGGTAACAGAACATTTATAGCGTGAAGTCCACACAATATTATTTTCCGATAACGATATAACATAAATACAAAAAGTCAATACAAAAATAAAAATAATCTATCCGGGATTGACAACCCCCTTCCCGGGTGACTAGCTATCACTGAGAACGAAAGTTATAAACATTCGGACACGTGGGACTATAGGGCCACCCCAACAAATACATACTTGAACCTTTTGGTGGAAATTAAATTAACCATCATTCTTATAAAACTTTGGTATAAAATATGGTACAATTAGGTGACATAAAATGGGTCCGGTGCATATTTTTTTATAAACAATTTATTACATGGTACTAAGTGATGACACATGATAAATATATTTGTAGAAACTTAACAATTCATACTTAAACTAATCTATGGACTCACCATCTTTATGTGACACTTTAAGCATGATTTTCTCCATGAATTAGATGCTTGGATTATTTGATGTCATTGAAAGTGGGGTTATCACCTTAAAAAATATGGTATGCTAACTAGTGATTCTGTAGACACACCAATGGTAGAAAAGAGTAAACTGGATGAAGATCTATAAGGGAAACCGGTTGATGCTACACTTTACCGTGGCGTGATTGGATCCCTCATGTATCTGACATCCAGTAGACCCGACCTTATTTATGCAGTCTGCTTATGTGCCTGGAATCAGGCAAAGCCTACCGAAAAGCACTTAAATGCAGTGAAACGGATCTTTCGATACCTAAAGGGAACCATTAACATAGGTCTCTGGTACTCGAAGGATACCGGTATGTCTCTAACAGCATATGCAGATGCAGATCACGCAGGGTGTCAGGACACTAGACGCGGTACATCAGGAAGCGCTCAATTCTTAGGTGATAAACTTGTTAGCTGGTCTTCCAAGAAGCAAAAGAGCACTGCGATCTCGAGTACAGAGGCGGAATATATTTCCTTATCTGGTGTTGTGCTCAAATCCTATGGATGCGTTTACAGCTAACAAATTATGGTTTTTAATTCAATAAGATTCCTCTGTACTGCGACAAAAAAAGTGTGATTGCTCTATGCTACAACAACGTTCAACATTCAAGATCCAAGCACATCAATGTACGCTACCATTTTATAAAGGAGCAGGTGAAGTATGGAACAGTGAAACTTTACTTTGTTCGGACAGAATATCAACTAGATGACGTCTTTACCAAACCCTTGCCAAGAGAAAGATTCAATTTCTTTATCGAAAAGCTCGGTATGAGAAGCATGTCTCCGGAAACGCTAAAACGTATGACGGAGGAAGAGGACGAGTAAAGGTGGTTACTCGCGGTATATCCTGTATCATATGTACATAAGAAAACATAAAAACACAAAAATATTTTTCTTTTAATATAAATTTTTTAAAAACAAAATTAAAAAATTAAAAAATTAAAAAATTAGAAATATATAAAAATATGTATCTTTGGCATGTCTTATGAAAAT
>BQNB010028191.1:0-56905 GCA_026074375.1 Tanacetum coccineum | reverse complement strand
GTCTCGTAAAATAATATTTATAAATTTAAAACTCATATAAATATTATATAAATGATTCTAAAAATGTTTTGCCAAAAGTTTTATTTAAAACGAACCAACACTATTCATGTCAGGAAATAGTGTATAAAAATTATATTTCTCTTGTTTTATTCGTTAAGTGAAAGTTTTTTTTTTTTAGCTTACGCGATTTAATTATGTGATGAGAATTAAAGTAAACGCGCACGAGAGAGAAAAAAAAATAGTGAATTTAATCACGTCGTTCATTGATCAAAAATACGGATTGTTACAGCTTTAGCCGAGGATAAGTCATCACAATCCGAGTCATATGCATCCGATTAGTCTGTCTGGAAAGCTGAATTCTGAGGGAGTGTCTGTTGAGCAACTGGATCTTCTGATATACCAGGGTCTGCTAAAAATAAAAGTTGCTCTTCATCTAATATCTGACCCGCTTCCCAAGCTTCGGCTAACATCAATTTCTCCTTAAACCATGCAACATTCCTTGGCCTTTTTGGTTGAGTACACTGTCTCGTCATATGCCCTTCTCATTGACAGTTATAACACTTCACAACTCTTGGTTGACCAGCTGCAATATTTCCCTTTAAAGTAGTAGCAATTCCTATGTTTCCTGTACCAACATAACTCTGATTTTCTCTTCCTTGAACTTGTTGAACGGTGACTCTACCATCTTGAATGGTTGCTTGATTTCTAGGATTAGACGAGGTTCTGAGTTGATTGTTTGATGGTGGAAACCTTGATGCTATAGCAGACAGAAATACCATTGCTTTGTTAATGCATTCAATCGGATCTTCTCCTTGCTGAAACATAGGAACAACGAGACTGGAGTCCAATTGGGGAAATTTAGCTTAAGATTGTTATGTCACTAAAGGAGATATGAATGGTGGATGGGAAACTGTATGTTGTTTTAGATTAACTGGAATGTGATGGTGTTGGTGATGAATGGGTGCTGCATAAACTGGTGTGAATTGTTGAGGAGGTAGATACATTAAAGAGCCTGAATGTTATGGTGACTGAGATGGATTGTATAGAGTTGGAGAGTTGGCTACGAAAGCAAGAGGATCCGGATATCTTTCACGACTAATACAAACTTCATTAGCATGTCGTTCATGTTGACTAAGGTATGCATATAACTAATCATAGTTGGTGGTATACAAACTCTTAGCTAACTTCACATTAGTGACAAGCTTGCTCCATTCTGATGGAAGAGCATTCAGAAATTTGATATTGACTTGAACTTGTTGCATAGTCATCCCAACAGTATGCATGTCATTGATCAACTGAGAGAATCTCCAGTAGTACTAATACAGTGTTTCACCCTGAACATGAGCAAACTTCTCAAACAAGTTATACAATCTGCATTCACGTTCTTGGTATGATAATTCAGTGCCTTTCATTAGCATCTTGACTCTATCCCAAATATCCTTAGCCGCCTCTTGATGGTTAACAAGTGCATACACATCGGGTGGAAGACCGTAAAGAATGATATTTGTTGCTTGAACATCACAGTCATCTTAAAGTTGTTGTGCTTCAGTGAGTTCAGAGTATTTCTTAGGTCTAGTTTGCCCATTTTCTTTAATAGTTGGATAAACCAATAGACCATTATCGATTAAATCAAGCATCATGCTACCATGTTTCTTCCATTTAATGAATAGACGTATATGACTTGCCCATGAATCATACATTGATTTTTCAAGCATTCGAGGACGGTTCTCAGCTTCAGCAACAATGATGTGTTCTGCTAAAGTAGTCATCTTGAATTAATTAAAAAGTGAAATGATTAACGAGTGATCGAACAGTGATAAAGGAGGATTGTCTTAAGAGTTGTTGTTGTTGGTGAATAAGATTGATATTCCACAGGATTTTACAAATCTTCACTAAAACCGAGAAATCCAAGTATTTCACGAGATTTTACAAATTAAGACAAACCGTAGAAAATAAAATCTTTTCATGACTGATGTAATATTTCGCTTGAATATGACAAATGTAATGTTTCGCCTGTAATGTTTCGCTTGCAATGTTTCGCTTGGATTATGACTATGTAATGTTTCGCTTGAAAGAAGAAAATTTGACAAAGTTTTGTCTTACACAACTACGTATTTCGCTTGAACTAACAACTTGTCATAAATCGCTTGCTAACATATTTCGCTTGCCAACATATTTTGCTTGACTTAAGAAAAATTAAGCAGAGTTTTGTTTCCTAGAAATGACATATTTCGCTTGAACTCAACCTGTCATATTTCGCTAGCTTCATACATGTTTTGCTACCTTCAATACATATTTCGCTAACTTCAAATAAAAATGCACGTTTTCACAAAAAATACCAAAAACTCATCCTTTTTGACGTTTTACCTTGATTTTTCTTGCACAGTTAGTTATCTTAGGCCTATATCTTGCTTAAAAACATAAACTTTAACACTTTTAAACACAAAAATCCAGGTTTAATTTTTAAAGCTCACGAAAACCAAAAATAACTATAACTAATGATCTAAACAAGATATAAACGTACACAAGCTCACGATATCACCCCATGGCGACTGATACCAATTGTAGATGTATCAAATCACTTAACACTAGACAAGATAGAAAGTTTAGAGAGAGAAAGTGGGTTGTATCACTTAGAGAGAGAAAAGAAAGGAAAATGTATTATGATGTGAATAACCAAATGAACAACCAACCCTCTCCAAGGCATGGAGAAGGGGTATTTATACCTCACTATGGCCGGTCAACATAAGGATGACTTATGTTGACTCAGTTAGCTTGGTAAGTTTATAAATATTACGCTACGAGCTATACTATTACACTTTTGAAAGTGACCGAGTCTTTTCTCGATTCTTAATAAATACACCTGTAAGTAGGTTTGACAACTTAAATATTTCGTCCTAAATATTCAAGTAACTTTAACTTGAGATTGCAAACGTTAAAAGTCATATCCGAAAAATCATATTCAAGCCTTCTAATAATGTATGTTAAAACGCTCATCCAAAAGCTAAAACCTAGCATCAACCTTCTGTGATAAAGAACTTATGAGTTCCGACATAAGTAATTTGTAGTTCCTTCTTACATAAGTAATTTGTAGTTCCTTCCTACATAAGTAATTTGTAGTTCCTTCTATTCATATGTAAATATACACACCTTGAGACTAAGTACATTCATTTTTGTTCATTCCATTCATCCCCATAGAAATGTCACGATGTTTTATCGTCAATCTCACCTCATATATAATGATGATCGAACTTTATCCATTGATTTTAGGGTTGAAAACCAATGTATCATCCTTACTTCCTAAGTGTTTGTTGATACTCTTGATCTTCTGAATAAAACGCCCACGTCCTCAGATACATAACTCACAAAAGATGAAGAAGGTGAGTCCGTAGACAATACTAAGTATAGGATCATGATAGGTAGTTTATTATACCTGACGGCAAGTAGGCCCGATATCATGTTTAATGTCTGCCATTATGCACACTTCCAAGAGGATCTCAAAACCTCTAATCTTGAAGCGGTTAAACGTATCTTCCGATACATTAAAGGTACTATGCACTTGGGATCATGGTATCCTAAGGGGTCCGGTATAGGAACTGTAGTATATACCGACTCTGATCACGCGGGAGATTTTGTGGATCGAAAAAGGAATATCGGTATTTGTACGTTCATCGGATGTTGTCTAACATCTTGGTTATCGAAGAAGCAAACCACTCTTGCTATCTCCACTACCGAAGCCGAATACGTAAGCGCCAGAAAGGCATGTAAATAGGCACTATGGATGAAACAAGCTCTTATCGACTACGACATCCGTCTCGACAACATTCCGATTATGTGAGACAACAAAGGAGCCATCGACTTAAGCAAAAACCGTGCAACACTCGCATACAAAACACATCGAAATCCGTCCTCATTTCCTTTGCGACAACGTCCAAAAAGGATATATTTCTATCAAAAAAGTTCTGTCGAAAGACAACATTGCCAACATCCTCACTAAACCACTAAAACGTAAACCATTTAATTATTTACGTCTAGATCTAGGAATGATGGAACAAATCTCGTAAATGTCTCGTTCTCTTTTTAATAGTCCCGTTACTATTAAATTCATTCTGATCTCGACAACTTAATTATTTCATCCAAAATGTTTAAGTATTTTTAATTCGCGAAATGCAAATTAAAACGTCACTCCTTCGTTAAAATTCGTCAAAATCCAAAGCCCAAAATCTGTGTCTTAACTATAAACGAGTGTGTCGCTCATTTTTCATTTCTAATTCATTTCACATAAACCTTAATTACACCTCTACTATTATATAGATGGCTAATATCTTCCGTCCACCATTTCTGCTACCACCTTTAAGACAAGCTCGTACCTCGTTGTGTGATTGTTCTACGAACATTCGCAATGCTCGAGAAGAGCTACATAACTTCATGGATGAAGTTCGTTGTATGCTAACCGTCATCTGTCTTGACATTATCAAGCTCATCGCTTTCGTCTTCATGCGTCTTCGTCTTTATTTATGCTTGTCATTCCACACAAATTAAAGGGGAAGGGAAAACACACTCGTTCACATATACCCTTTAACCAAATACTCTCAAGAACTCACAAATGTGATTCTTATTCACTAGAAACCAACTTACAAGAACAATCACTTCCTTTTCAACTCACAAGTACACCCCGTGCACTAAACCGTAATTGATTCAAGCCTCTTAATCCGTATGTTGATCATACATAAAATTCACAAGATACACTTCTACCATACACCCAAACCTCATAACTATTCTTCACTCTTGTTAGTGATCACTAGTTCTAGTGCATCCTCAAACCACCAAGGTGAAATGAAAAACCAAGTCATCCTTACTATTACCAATCTCGAGTCATACACCTAGTCATCTTCACAAGAAGATTCACCATGTAACCATTCCCTACAATCTAATAGTGACTTACCACCACTACAACCCATGGAGGTTGAACCACCTTTCATAATGCACAAAACTATGTCCATCTTGATGCCTCTCCATGGATCAACAGGTCATCTTTATATCCCGACACTCGTAAGCATTTTTCATATGTTGTCTAAAGTCAAGTGAATTTCGTAATGAAATGCGTCTCATTCTCAAAGTCAATCCTTACAACCGGTATACTCATAGTCTATCACTACACAACAAAGCCCTTCACGTCAAAACCAATAAAATTATCTCCTCAAGAACATCCCATACTCGCTTTATAACCATCCAATCATTTCTACTTTCTAGCAAGTGAATAACATAAAGAAGACATTTAAGCTTTAAGTAATGTTGAATTACCACAATGTCGTGTCTTTCATTTTTCTTTCACCATACAAGAACTAACAACCTATATGTTACCACCATAAAAGAACTACCTCCTCATTTCACATATCCACCTTTGTTCTTCAACATTGACAACCAACAAAACACCTAACAAATCTATGGATTCATAATCATCCACCTTTCTCCCTATAGGATCACACACACATCATTTTAACATACCATGCTTGTCATCATTAGTGCAAACGATATATTAATCTAAACCGTCTTTGTCAACTATTAGTCAACACCTTCCCTCTCTATTTACGTTCATCCTTCTCCATTTTGTTTTCCACTTTATGAAATCAGTTTCATTCACATCCAAGAGCGTATTGTTTTCATCTTTATTTTTTATAACTATTTTAGAGTATATATTTTGGCCTATCCCGCCAAGATATTAAGTGACATTCGTCTTGTTTTAAATGTCATATTTAGAGTATGTCTTCTCAACACATCATCCTTATCTTCAACATTTAGTTTGACCTAAAGTCTTATGATAATGCTTATCCTTAAACACCCCAAACATGAAAAGCATACATAATGCTTAACAAAGAAACCTTGAGGATTTATGAATCTCTCAATATAACCCTTGACGAAAGTCTATTCGAATCCAAATCATCATCTTGGTTAGATAATGATATCATAAGGAACATGTCATTCAAAATACGTTAATACTCCTTATCCAAATGGCACCTTGGAAGAAGTCATGTTCATAATAATGGTGGGTCAATCAATAAACGAATTTTGTTCTCGTTTATTAAAGTTGGTGTGATACCGAAAGGTGTTGGTCGAGTCTTAGTTCTTAAGCATGTGTCGGTCGAATCTTATCATTGGTTCCTAAACATTGTCGTGTCTTAAGAATACGTCATGATTCTATTTATTTTGGATTTAGGTTGTTATTATTATTAAAACAATGATTGCACGTGTCTAAGTTTCAAATTGTTATTCTTTGAAAGTGTCATACTTTAGAATACTTATACCTAAGACGTACATGTCATTATATATATATATATATATGTGCACTTGTCTACTAACTTTGTTTTGTAGCATACTTCATAGCTCGATTCCTTGGTGCCCCAAACAAGGGGGATCATACACCGAGGGGGGGCATTTTCAAATGTCAAATTCATTACACTTGAAACTGTTTACACATCTACACACTTCTTTCTATGTGTTAAGCTCATACAACAAATTTAATCCATGAATCCACTTGAGTCAATATACAAGGGATTTAATTATCATGGTGATGCAATGAGATAGGGGGAGCTTGAAAGTATTTGGGTATATAGCGTGGAGTTAGAAGACTTCACTAGGGATGGTGCAAACTCATCTTTTTTGTTTCAAGAATGGAGTGTAGTAAAAGTCTCGCCTATTAGAATAAATGGCTTGGAGTGTCCACATTTTTGTTTTGACAAAAGGGAGAAAAGAAGTGTAAACGAGCAACTTATTCATTTTAATATGAATTACAGTTTACATATTTTTATCATCATCAAAAAGAGAGAGATTGTTAGTGCAAATATTACGATATTTAATCTATACATTCACTTTGTGTTTTGGTGATGACAAACATGTAACTTATAACACATAAAGTAAAGTGCTCAAGTTACTCGTAAACACAAATCATCAATGCATTCATACGTCAACATCTCTTGACGTCTTAAGTCTGCTTCAACAACAAATATAAGTTTGCACCCGACGTAAATAGCTAAATGTATGAACAAACAAACTTTAAACTTGTTGGATGATCAAAGAAATAATTTTTGTCCTAAACTTTATATTTTTATTAATGTAACAAAAACTTTTTATAAAATTAAATTAGACAAAATATTTTTTTTAATTAAAAGAAATGTTTTAATTAAAATATATATTCAAAATCAGATTTTCCCCTCAAAATCAGAAAAACCTACACTAGAAAACATTTTCCCACAAAGGACAAAAACATGTGCGTTCTACAGGTGGCTGCCCGCTTATCAATCAGGGGTCATCCTTTGGGAGATCAGGGGGCCGCCTGACTATTTTTTCCTAAACTTTGCCTATAAATAGTGGACTATTCCCACATATTTTATAGCCTTTTTCACATAGTTTTTCTCTGTTTTAGAACAGATTACATATCTTTTAGTCTTTGATCATGTAACTTGTTAAAACATTTGTTTACAAGTGATCCAATCTTTCCTCTCCAAGTGCAAGAGAAGAATACTCGTAATCATCAAGATATGATGTATTATAGTTAGTGCGTTCGTGACATGTATTACATTCACGATGTATAGATCGAGTCTATGTCTTCCAAACTTGTGTATCAGTTAAATCGTGTTAGTATTTTAGGTGAGAAAATACGTGAGTGAGTGGTTAGTATTTTAGTCCTCAAAAGACGATTGTGAGTGGTAGATCGGTTCTAGCTAAGATTAGAACTTGATATTTAGCTTAGTATCAGAAAAGAATGTAAGCGACGCGGTTTATGTGTTTAGGCATTAAAATACAAGGTTTGTTATGTGGGGCCATAAAACATAACGGGTTTGGTTGTATACGAAGAAGAACTCGACATCTAGCTTAGTGTCAAAAAATAATGTAAGCAACGTTATAAGGTTTTCTCCGCCGAGAAAGGAGCTTGTTGACTAGTGAAGTAACTCTCGAGTTGGGTACTCGGAGAGTGGAGTTGGGCGAACAGGAGCTTCGTGATTGAAACACTATAAATCCTCGTGTCCGGTTTGCATTTTCTTTTACTCATCTCTTTACATTTAGATTCACATTTATCGGCTTATATTTATACTTTCATTATATAGATAATTGCATGTGTTTCTTATATAGTTTTGATTATGTTTGTATCGTGGATAGATGTGAACATTGTGCTTGGGTTTGTATTATTGTGATACACTTTGATACTATATGTATAGTTAGTGTAGAACTAGTATGAACACTCTTCATATTGCGTCACGCTTGATCGGCAATTTGATACGAAACATTTTAGTTTTTAAACGGAAACGTATTCACCCCCCCTCCTCTATGGTTTCCACAAACATGCATTCAGTAATCAAGCAAATAATCAAAGAACATCCAGATAGCATGAAGACATATAATCATATCTCATAAGAACAAATATCAGTTATAAACTTGAAAATACATATGTGAGATGCAAGAAATCTAGGTTTGCTAAAGAGAAACCTAATTACTACTTGTTTAATAAGCAATCCTAATGAGAGACAAATTTTATCAATGCAAACTAATCTTTAGGCACATTTATGAATTTCATAAATTTAGGAGATGTTTTACTATTTTTAGAAAATGATACAAGGGAAAGTGTCCAGAACCGCACACTAAACTTTACACTAATTTATGAGCACCTTAAGAGTAGTTTGGCACTTTAAGCCTTTTGAACTTTTTATAGCTAAGACCATAACTTAAACACAGTAAGTTGAATCAACCCTAGCGGATAAAAATTGAGTAAGTTATGGCCAAAACAAGACTGGTGAAACAGATTGTCCTAAAAACAGTCGGGCCTTTGTGTATTGTATGGCACATATGGACCCTTTAAAAGTTGATTGATTTTGTAAGGCTTACATTTTTGTAAAGATAACTCAAAAACCTTCAACCTAGGCCTTTGAATGGATTTGTTTCCATAGAAAATAAAAGAGGTACAAACCCGAGAAGTTGGAAGTATTTTCTGCCCAAAAAAATGCTCATGTTTTTATAAGTTAAAATACATAGTAAACTTGATTTAAATCACATTTTTTAACTTAGTAAACCTTAGACACAAGTATATATTGGTGATTGATGAGGTGTCATTTTATACACTATTTCGGGGTCATTTAACCCCCTAAATCATGCAAATATGCCCAGATTATGTGCTTAATCGTTTGTTTTTAGATTTTTAGCACTTGGATGGCATTTGGAGGAAATACACATGACTTGGGCTCATTTGGAAAAGAAACAGACGAGATTACAGACCTACACCAAATTCATGAAGAAATATTGTTTCATAGCGTGGAGACGGCGTCGCATGCATAAAGCGACGCCGTCGTGATCCATCTAGCGACGGCGTCAGAGATTAGTGACGGCGTCAAGACGTAGCCGACTTAATGAGGATCTAGAATCATCCACGTAGCGACGGCGTCAGGATTACAACGCGACGCCGTCGCAACGATATCTCTATATATACTAAACCGATTTTAGGGTTTTAAGTGTGTAACTTTGTATAACTTTTGGGAGACGAACCCTAGCTCTTATAGCAGCTTCATATGTCGTTTTTAAGGCCTCAAAACCCTATTGTACTACTTTGAATCCATGTTTTAATTCAAGTAAGGTTATTTATTATTAATCATTCAATATGTTTATGTGTTGTGTGATTGATTTATCTCTTTGCTTCCTTTATAACATGCGAGGCTAAACCCTCTTTTGTATTTGCTTATGATTGCATGAAAGTCGAATTGTAGATCTTTTTACTGTTGCTTCTTGATTGATGATTGTGCGCGTTAGGTTCTAGAAAACCAGCTTTTGTCTGTATCGCTGTAGACACGTCTAGGGAAACGCGAGTGCGTAGAAAGAATACCATCGGGTAACAGTCTTCATACTACCTTTCCCCTTTATATGGTTGATCTCTCTTAAGATATTTCACATGTATTTAATGTACTCTTAGGGCCTTGTAATAGTCTTCATACTACCTTACTCGTGCGTTATCCTAACAGAATATTAAATAGACGACGGGTTCGTGTAATCCGTTCATGACCTAAGAAATACTTACACGGGGCAATTTCATATTTCTCCCACTTTTCACCATTAATTTCATATTTACCCAAATATGCATCAAAAGTGTGGTACATCATGCATTCAAATGTTGTAATTTGGGTATATATGAAATTATTGGTGAAAAGAGGGGGAGATATGAAATTAATCCTACTTACACATATCATCACAACTGTGACAAGGCCACAGGATTAGGAGAAGCAATCTGATAAGTAGTGCATGATTAAGTAAATACATTTAATTATCATAAAATTATCACCAGTAGATTAGATCTTAGTTTAATTAGTAGTTAAACAAACCAACCTCTCAAACCATAGATTTACTTGCTTTCATAAAATATAAAAATGCAAAAAGAATCTTCCCTTAACCCCTAGAATTCTGTTAGACCGTGATCAAGCATTCCGAACCTATTCCCCTAGAGAACGATAACAACCTACGAGTCTTGCCTATACTACTACTACAACGGTTAGGTACTCTGCCTAGGGAGTTGTAAAACTTCTTATAGAAGTCCCTTACGACAACCGTAACAGTGATAAAAATATTTATAAAACTTATGTGCACTTAGTTCACTTCATGTCATAAATCCAAAGCGCCTTATTATTTAATTAGGTCGCGGTTAGGATTCGTGTTTCATTGAACTTGCTATATTTTCCGATTGTAACACTTTGACAAGGTGGGTTTCATAGCCCATACTTTACTTGTTTTGAAACTCTTTTTTGAACTATTTTGGGGTGATAATACATGCTCATACATTTTAAATCAATACTTATGCTTTTCAAGACCTTATGAGTTTCACAGCCCCACTTTTACTTGTTTAATACTTGTTTTGAACTATTTTGGGGTGAGAATACATGCTCGTTTATTTTAAATCAATACTTATAACTTTTCAAGACCTTGTGAGTTTCATAACCCCACTGTTACGTGGTTTATACTTGTTTTGAAATACTTTAGGGTGAGAATACATTGCTCGTTTTACTACTGATTACCTAAGTACCCGTTATCCCACACTGGCCCCACCACTATCATGAACCGTTAATTACTTTGTATAAACATGAATGTTGTGAATATATTTATAGGGGTTAACAACCCCCGTCCGAGTATGCATACTGTTAGCTACCAACGGTAAAACGGACGCATTTCATTTGGGGAAACTTTGGGTGTTCTTGGGATAAACACCTACAGGGGCACAACAACAAATTTGGACGTTGGTTAAGGCTTCGGTGTCATGAACTTATTTATCCGGTTAATCGTCACATGATACCCGCCGCCGCAACACGTGGGTACCGTGCTAGTTAGCTATAAACCAATAATGGAGCGCGACACTTAACATCTATAACCACACTTTCCACGAACAATTACACTACCCTAACCATAATCAACACTTCTACAAATCGTTTCAATTCTAACCTTTAAATAAACACTAAAAAATAACAGCATGCAACAACCAAAGCATACGAAGCGACAATTTTAAACGAAAAAATCAAAAACACAAAACATTCACATGATGATTGATCAAACAAAGTGAAGAAAAGAAAGATCACTTACATGCAACAGTAAACGATCGTCCTTCGAATATCGCCGTTACAGATCTCCTCGTTTGGTATCGGCAAATGTGTGTGTTGGTAGGTTTACCCGTCTGTGTGTGTGTGTGTCTGAGTTTGTGAGTTGTGTTTATTATGAAAACTTAAGCATACCATTGATGAAAATAGTTTGCTGCTGTTTATCAAACGTTTGGTTTTTTGTAGGTAATTTTTTGAAAAGTCATTTGCGAAATTTTTGTTCCGCTACTTTTCAAGTCATCCAACTAGTTTTTCCAAATAGTAAAAAATTATATGTAAACAGTAAACTAATACATTGCAATGATCTTACTATTCATTTTCTTATGATCATGTACTTTTCATTCACTTTGCTACAGTACCAAAAGTCAACCGTATGTACTTTTCATTCACTTTGCTACATTACCTAAACCCCGTATGTATGCATGGCTAAAAACAAACCATAGATTTAATAAAATGCTAGCCAATTATTGTTTAGAGAAAATATCCTTTCCGAAAACATACACCCAAAATGACATGAAATTTAAATACCCGTGACTAGAGCTATTTATTATTCAAACAAATTCCTTACCATCTTTATAGAGTAGTTTACTCTACTCTCTTCGACTCAAACATGGGCGGCTGTAGTACATTTTTACTCTTGATCTGTATCACACATTTCTTAGCCATCAATGCACAAGAACAACTTATTCGTCGAGAAGCACTCGAAATAATAATCGGTGGTGGTGGTGCATACTCTTCACCACCACCTGATACTCAAGATTGCGCCCCTCCACCACCCCCTCCCTGCCCCCCTCCACCTCCCCCTCCATGCCCACCACCACTTCTCCCTCCATCCCCACCACCACCACCACCACCACCACCAACAATATCACCACCACCGCCGTCACCAATACACAAATCTCCACCACCACCCCCACCAAGACCACCTAAACCACCTTCACCGCCACCAAGTCAATTCGAGAGCTCACGACTCGAAATAGCCTTCAATGTAATTAAAAGATTCAGAGAGAAAATAACAATTGATCCCACAAACATTACCAAAACATGGAAGGGTAATAATGTTTGCAAATACGGAGGCTTCATATGCGACACCGTACCCGATCTAAAACTAAGAACTGTAGCAGGCGTAAACTTCAACAACCTCGGTTTTTATGGTCCCGATCTAACCACAAATATACTCCTCGAAGGTTTAGAGGACATTGTATTTTTCCATGCAAATTCCAACAATTTCACAGGTACAATCCCAGCAAAAGTTAGCAAACTAAGATACTTTTACGAACTCGACCTAAGTAACAACAAACTCTCGGGCCAATTCCCGTACCAAGTACTTGGTGCTAAAAAACTACTTTTTCTCGACCTAAGGTTTAATACTTTCGCGGGCTTTGTTCCACCTCAAATATTCACTCTAAACCTCGACTTGCTATTTATAAACAACAATAACTTCGTCCAAAAGATCCCCGAAAACCTCGGAGCCACGACCGCGCTTTATTTAGTCTTGGCAAATAATAAGTTTATTGGTGGGATACCTAAGAGTATTGGCTCAGCTAAGGAAACTTTACTGGAGGTTTTGTTCTTGAACAATCAGTTAACTGGTTGTTTGCCTTATGAAATCGGGTTTTTGAAGAAGACTTCAGTGTTTGATGTCGGGTTTAATCGGTTCATGGGACCGATCCCCCATTCTTTTCAGTGTTTGAAGAAAATGGAGCTTTTGAACTTGGCTCATAATAAGTTCTCGGGTGTTGTACCGGAGGCGGTTTGTAGCTTACCATACTTGTCGAATTTTACTCTTTCGTATAATTATTTTACTCAAGTTGGTGAGAAGTGTAGGAAGCTGATAAAAGACGGTGTTCTTCATGTCAAGATGAATTGCATTTTGGATCTTCCGGATCAAAGATCGCCTAGTGAGTGTGCCAAGTTCTTTTCAGTTCCTCATACATGTCCCGATGAAAAATCTCTCACCTATGTGCCTTGTTCCGAAGGATACTTTGGTAATGAGTTGGACTCCTCGGATATGCAGTGGACTGCGTCGGCGCCGCAATTGGTGCCAGCGCAAGCTCCACTTGGGCGAAGTTATGGTGCTCTTTCACCACATTAGTTACTTAAAACAAGTGTAATTAGTTGCAAAATGAATGGTCAAAAGTGAGAGTGTGTTGTTTTTCACTTTTTAATTGTATAAAATAATTGGCCTAGCTTGTTCATGATGTTTGGCAATAGTAGTTTCTTTCAAAAGGATGTTTATGATTATTTGTACGTTTTTAATTTTGACTTGATAAGTGTTGAGTATGCTTTTCCGATTAAGTGAAACTCTGTTAACTTAATTTCGACAATAAATGAGTGAAATAGGGTAAAAACTATGTAAAGACGGAATGTAAGAGCATCTTCAATGCTAAGTTTTTAAAAGACTTTTTACTATTCTATTAAGCTTTTGAAAAGGTTTTAACCATTGTAGTGAAAGTTTTTTAAAAAGGTTTTTGGCAAAGACTTGTCAAACTAAAAGTTTTTGCAAAAAGTTTTTCCCTCTCTATCATTCTTATTATATTATATTTATTTATTCATGATAAAGCTTTAGAATGACTTGATAGCATTGTAGTAATGACTTGTGAATGATTTTTTATTAAATGAAACATAATTACAAAGTGGGTAATTAATACTGTAGCAAAAAATCTTACAAAAACCTTAGCATTGTAGATGCTCTAAGTATAATTTTGTGTATTTAATTAAAAAAAAATACCGTAAAATGAGAGCATCACGTAGTAACAAAAAAGTGTGTCACACCGATAAAAGACAAGAAAGGCTCACTTTCATCTTACATTAAGGTTCTTATTTTCTTTCATTCTTCATGACTCGAAAGATGAAGATATCTATAAGTGCGTTGGCTAGAATAAATACGAGCGTATAACGACAAATTCTGTTTTTAAATATCTAAAACACGTATTCTGTTTGTACCGACATATGCTTCTCCAATGGTTGTCGTTTACATTATTTTTATGTAATTTGGCAATATTAATGACCGAACATTCCCTAGATTTTTACATAAACGAGTATATCGACCCGCGTTTCGCTGCTTGATGATGAGTGGTCGTCATTGTTGATGATGTCGAAATGGGTCGGCTAAAATGGGTCTTTTAGTGATTGCCGTTTTCATTGTGATATTTCACTTTGATGTGATGAAACTGGAGTATTGTTATAAATACATTACCAAAACAGAATTGTTGGACATACAAATGTAATGCAAATACATAAGACAGATCAAACTTTGAGAAAAATCATTCCAAGAGACATAAAAGAAGCAACTAACTATACATATTGTGCTAATGCTTTGCTCTCGAGACTTCCAGAATACCCCTCATTTGCTAGTATGTTAGCCTCAAGATATTGAGTCGAACATGGAAGCTTCGATCTATATTTAGTATACGTTGTAATAGGCTTGTAACGGGTATTGGGCTCGTTTATTCAACTAATATTGTATATGTTGCAGGCTTAAGCCCAAGTAATCCCGAGCCTGGCCCAAGAAGCAAATACCATTCGGCCCAACAAAGCCCTAAGAGGGCCGACCCATTTGATGGTATAAATACACCCTCTCCATGGATGGAGAGGGTGTTGGTTGGTTCGCATTTGTATTTTCTCACATGTGTGTAACCATCTAAACACTCCCTTTCTTCTTAACCTAATCTTCTTTTCTTTCTTATCTTATTTACTTATTTGTGTTCTTATTATGGAAGTGATTAAGTGATTATTTGATCCTACATTTGGTATCATACGCCACGAGTAGGTTTGTGATTTGTGGTTTGTTTGTGGTGTATTTCATAGCTTATATCTCTCGGCTTATTTTTTTCGAGCTTATTTGATTTGAAACCTAAACATTTTCATAAGAAAACATGATCTAGCTCAATATAAGTCATAAGTTATAGCTCTTACAATATAAAAATAGCTTACATCTATGTTTATATAGCTTATGTTGACGTCGGCTTATTTTAAGCTTTTTAGGGGTTTTAAGCTTGTTTTTACTCAAAAATCTTAAACTTTCACGTTTGAAACCTTCAGTAGAATCTAAAACTAGTTTTTCAAAGCATATAATGTTCCAAAAATGGTCCACTTTTTAAAAAAATTCTGGGTTTATGGTATGAATATGCCTGTTTGGCTAAGGTTATAGCGATTTGGTCATGAAAGTATTAGCGATTTGGTCATGAAAGTACTAGTGATTTGGTTATGAAAGTACTAGCAGTTTGGTCTTTGAAAGTACTAACGATTTGATACTCAAAATAGCGATTTGGTTCGTGCATGTTAGCGATTTAGACAACAGTGATAGTGATTTGATCTCTAACCTTTCTAGCGGTTTGAACAAAGATATAGCAGTTTGAGTCAAAGGTATTCGCGGTTTGATTAAAAATCTATAGAGCAGTTTGAGTAAAGAATATAGCGATTTGATCCAAAGGCATTCGCGGTTTGATTATAAGGCACTCTAGCGATTTGATTGCTACTTTCCTAGCGATTTAAACTCTACCTTTTTCGCGGTTTGAATCAATAGCTATGTAGCGGTTTGGTACATGCTCGAGTAGCGATTTGACCAAGATTTTTTTTTAGCAATTTGAACCAAGTTTGTCGCGATTTGAATCAAAGGTTTGTATGAGGGGGAGAAAATATAAGCTTAGTATTGGCCTAATATGAGAGAGATAAGATATTAGTATATTTGGGGAGAAAGTGTAAGGCCAATTCAAGTATATGAAAGGGGAGAAGATATAAGTAAGAATATATTGGACAAATCAAGATACTAGCAAAGAAATTGAATCAAAGAAATCGTTATGGTAAAAGTAGTTTGATTAAGAAGATAAGATTCGTATTCAAGATTGAGGTTACTTCATCAAGTGTTTTGAGTAAGCTGTAGTGTTTCATTAACTTCAAAGATCGATCGAGATAGCCGGTTCGACATTTGCATGGAATTACTTCTCAAGAATATCGACATTGTCTTCAGACAATCAAAGTTTACTACTTCAATATTCAAGAGATGGATATGTGATTGAGGGGGAGCTTAAAGAGTATGAAGATTCATGTGAAAAGTCAAGTGTTCAAGTCTTTTACAAAGAAATGCTCAATCAATATCATCGTGTTTCAAGATCTTTCGTCAGCAACATTATGTGATTGAAATCTACATTCAAGATCAAGTTCAAAGTTAAAGATTTCATACAAGCTATTAAAGAATCAAGTTGCAAAAGAAGGTCAAAGTTAGCTTTTGAGAATGCTGATTTTGAGTTCGAGAGTAGAGTTGATACCTTCAGGGATAAAGAAATCTATCTTGTCATATAGGGAGAGAAAATTATATCAGGAGAGATTTGCTACAAGGTCGTCCTCAACTTTCATAAAGAATTCTCAGCGTTTTCGAGCTTCAAAGAAAAAGAAAATGACAGACTACTTCAGAATCAAGTGTTCAAGAATAAGGAAGAAGTCGTCATCAAAAAGATAATAAGGATAGTTTCCAAGTAGATCATTTAGGGGGAGAATGTTAGAAATAAAGAAATGTTCTACTTGTAAGCACTATTATAAAGTGCAGGGACTAAATATGTTAAGTAAGGAAAGTTTAGTCAACAAGCTAACCAAGGGCTATAAATAGTAATTTATGCCATGGTTAGATGTAACAACTTCATTTAATCAAAAGGCAAGTTAGGTAATTCTCTCTCTAAACACACACACTAATTACACCTTGATCTTCACACACTAATCATCAATCAAGATCTATTGGTTAATAATAAGTGAATTTCTTCGATCGAACGATAAAGATCATAGACAAATCTTTAAAATCATATAGTGCACAGCGGGTCTTTCGATCTATACTATTATTAGTATATAATCAAAGTTGATGAACAAGTTTAACAAGATTAGATATGATAGGATTTTAAAATAAGCTTAAGATTCATAAGATCAAAATAGCACCCAATGCTTAATCATTATATTAACATCACCGAGTAGTCATAAGAGGTTTAGCCTTTCATGGTTATGGTGTTCATGATACCAAAGTTTAGTAGAGAAACAAGAAACATACGGAATTTTGATTGAGAAATGGATTAAGCACCACTTTTACAAGTACGAATTCGTATATAAACCCTTATTTAACTATATGTTGTAGTAATATTCTTTGTTCTTCGCCAGAAGTTCGTGTTAAACTCCAGGGATTTGATGAAGATTGATGGAGAGATATTCGTTATTAAAGTGTGTGTGAAATGAGAGAATTTTCTCTCAATTTATAGGCTGGGCGAGGGCAAAAGTGCGGTGCTCTTCCTTGAGAAGTGTGGTGTTCTTTGCTTCTTTAATGTGTAGATCTTTAATGCTGAGATGAAGTGCGGCGTACATGATGTAGAAGTGTGTCGTACTTAGGGTATTAACTATCCCTCATTAACTTCGTTCTGAAGTGAGAAATGCGGCGTACTTTGGTTGATTCTTAGACTTAGTATTATCTTCTTCTATCTTTTTCTTCCGTAAGGTGTAAAATACTTGTGTCTTTAGTCTTTTTGAGCTTGAGATGTCTTTAAGTGAAACTGCACATATTTCATGCTTTTAAGTATCAAAAGTTCACGAGCAATGATATAAATAAATAAAATAACGCCGCCGAAAATATGTATATTTTCGTGTTTGAATTCTTTTCTCATTTTGAGTTTTCTGTCGTGCCAGACTTTGGTTCTTGCTTTGTATAAACGAGAGTTTTCATATGCTTGATGTCGGAATTCTTCTAACTCGTAAAACTGGAACATTCTTTTCTCACCAGCGGTGATGAGATCAGGATTACAGTTTTTAAGAGCCCAGTATGCTTAGTGTTCTATTTCAAAAGGTAAATGGTAGTTTTTTCCGTATACGAGTTTGTATGGTGTGGTTCCTGCTGGTGTTTTGTAAGCGGTTCAAAAGGCTCACAGAGTATCATCAAGTTTCTTGACCAGATAGCTGGATTATCTTTCACAGTTTTTTCAATAATTCCTTTGAGGGCTCTGCTAGTATTTTTAACTTGTCCACTCGTTTGAGGATGATAGGATGTAGAAAAAATAGTGGTTAACTCCATATCTTTTCATGGTTTTTTTCCATTATCTTATTGCAGAAATGAGTTCCTCAGTCGCTTAAGAGAGCTTTGGGCATTCCAAAATGACAGAAGAGCTTTTTTAGGATTGAAATAACTACTGTAGCATCGTTGGTTGGTAAAGCTTGTGCTTTGGTCTATTTGGATACATAATCGACTGCGACTATGATGTATTCGAATTTATATGATTTTGGGAATGATCCCATAAAGTCAATACCCCATATGTTAAAAAATTCGCATACTTGAATGCTGTTTAAGGGCATTTCATTATGTTTAGATATATTCCCTATTTTTTGACATGCTTCACAAAGGTGAACAAGAGTATGAGCTTCTTTGATGAATGTTGGCTAGTAAAATCCTAAGTCTAGGACTTTTTTAGCTGTGGTGTTTGGTCCATAATGTCCACCGCTTGGTCCGTGGTGACATTGATCTAGAATGGTACGAGTTTCTGGTCCTGAGACACAGCGTCTGATCATACCGTGTAAACATACTTTGAAAAGGTAAGGGTCTTCCCAAAAGTAGTTTTTGAGGTTGGAGAAGAATTTGTTCTTTTGTTGGTACGTTATCCCTTTAGGTATAATATCACCCACCAAATAGTTTGCAAAGTCTGCGAACCATGGTGTGTTATTAGTGGTTATTTCCATAAGAGTTTCTCTAGGAAAGTTATCGTCGACATCAATGTCATCACTTGTCTCATCATTTTCAATCCAAGATAAGTGGTCGGCGACAACATTTTCTATACCTTTTTTGTCTTTAATTTCTATATCAAATTCTTGTAATAGCAGAATCCAACGTATAATACGTGGTTTAGCATCTTGCTTTTTGAATAGGTGTCTTAGAGCTGAGTGATCGGTGTAGACAATTGTTTTGGATAATATCAAATAAGGTCAGAATTTATCGAATGCAAAGACTACAGCCATTAGTTCTTTTTTGGTAACCGTATAATTTTGCTAAGATGCATTGAGAGTTTTACTTGCAAAATAAATGGGGTGAAAGTGTTTTCCATCTTTTTGACCTAAGACTGCTCCAACTGCGAAATTGCTTGCATCACACATAAGATCAAATGAAAGATTCCAGTTTGGGCTCACGATCACATGAGTACATGTGATTTTTTCTTTTAATGAATTAAATGCTTTGTACATTCATCAATGAATTTGAATGGAGTATATTTTTCAAGCACCTTAGTTAGAGGACGGGTAATTTTTAAGAAGTCTTTGATGAAACGTCGGTAGAAATCGGCATGTCCTAAGAAACTTCTAATGCCTTTGACATTAGTAGGGGGTGGAAGTTTAGAGATTACATTGATTTTGGCTTTGTCAACTTCAATGCCTGCACCGGATACTTTGTGTCCAAGCATAATTCCTTCTTTAACCATAAATTGACATTTTTCCAAGTTAAAGACAAGATTTTCATCCTTGCAACATTGAAGCATTTTATTGAGATTTTTAAGACACTTATCGAAGGATTTTCCAAAGATAGAGAAGTCGTCCATGAATACTTCGACAGATTCTTCGATCATATCATGAAAGATAGCTAACATGCACCTTTGGAAAGTAGCGAGAGGTTTCTGTTTAACTCGAATTACTGCATCGGTAGTATGGAGGAAAGGTCTCCCTAAGATTAGAGGAATTTTATTGTCTTCTTCCATTTCAAGAATAACGAAATCTACGAGAAAAGTGAATTTACCAACTTCAACCTGCATATTTTTAGCTATTCCAACAGGGTATTAAAATGATCTGTCGGCTAATCTTACGCTCATTTTGGTGGGTTTTAGAATTTCGAGAGATAATTTAGCTTATAGAGAGTATGGCATGAGATTAATGCTAGCACCAAGATCGGCTAAAGCATCACATGAGAAAGCTTTATTGAAATTACATGGAATGAGGAAACTTCTGAGGTCTCCAAGTTTTGGTGGAACTTTGTTTTGAATCATAGCTGAACTTTCATCGCTAAGGAAAGCGGATGAAATTTGTTCGAGTTTGTGTTTATTGCTTACGAGTTCTTTAAGAAAATTTCTATAGTTCAGCATTCCTGCAAAAACATCGACAAGAGGTACATTGATTCGAACGGTTCGAATCATGTTAAGGAATTTTACATATTGGGCTTCCATTTTTTCTTTTCTGAGGCGTTGAGGATATGGGATCTTCACTTTATATGGTTAGGTGTTGGAATTTCTTTGACTGGTTTTAGATCTTTAGGTCTGGGTTATGGTGTAGATTCCTCATATTCATCCTCACTATCGAAGTTTACGAGTTTTGGAGTTGTTTGGTTGATCATTTGGGTTGATAGGTGGATCATAGGATTTACCACTCCGCGTAAACACAGCATTTACATGCTCATTTCGAGCTTGCGATGGTTGATAAGGTTTAGATGAGCTACCTTTTGGGTTAGGTTGAGTGTTACTAGGAAGAGATCCAGAAGGTCGACTAGATTGCTTGTCAGCAAATCTATCAAATTTAGCTTTGAGATTTTGGGTCAATGCTTGATGATTTTTTATTGTTGTTTCGAGTTTGGTTTTTAGATCCATAAAAGTATCTTTGACAAAAGAATTGGTCGATTTTTAAGCTTTTATGAAATCGTTTAATTGTTTTTGAAGGTCAGGTTTATCATCAGAGTTAGATTGATAATTATCTCGATTGTAATCGTTTCTTTCGCTTGAACGCCAATTATCACGATTTGAATCACGGTCGCAGTAATCATTGTAAAAACGAGTATGATGAAAGGTTTGTATAAATTTGGCTTCTTCTTCACAGGACATGGGTGTGTCATCATCGTTATGATAGGGGTTTGGTTGTTTTGAACGAGATTGAAGTTTTTCGTATTGAGCATCCATTTTCATGGTCATGGCATCCATTCAGGCCATAATTTTATCAGTGTCAGAATTACTGCTACCTTCATCTGCAAAAGCAATAATTTTCTTTAGAGATCGTTTTGTTTTTTGGTTTTTAGCGTCGAGCTTGAGTAAGACTTTGTCTTCGAGAAGTTGATAGGCTTGGTTTGGTGTTTTATAGAGGAAAATATCACCAGCTGCGACATTTAAAACTTCTTGGGTCATTTCGTTGAGACCATGGTAAAAGAATTTTATGATATTGCCTTGGATAGATTGTGACCATGGCAATTTCTAAGCATTTCTTTCATACGGAGCCAAGCTCCAGTTAAGGTTTCATTTTCATGTTGAGAAAAGGCTTGGATTTCTCTGAGGAGTCAATCAAAAAGAGCTAGGGAAGAATCGACTGGTGAAAGCGGTTCGAATTTCATTTCACGTTTTAATAGTTCCTTCGTTGAGTTCATCCAACCATGTCTTTGCTTCACCCGTGAGTGATAGGGGAAACATCATTAGGCGGACGGCTTCATTTTTGGTGTCTCTGTATTTAAACATATCACATATTCTGAGGAATTCGTGAATGTGTTCGTGCGAATCGGTTTTAATTCTACCATCGAATTGGTTTTCTTTGACGAGAGTCAAGTGGTTACCCTTAATGGTGAATTCGTTTGCGGTTTCAGGAATGATGATTGCGGAATCGGGAGTCGGAAAGACAACACGGTCGGCAGCCCACATTGGTTCATCATCTATTGGATTGTAATTTTCAAGGATAACAAGAAAGTGACAGAAATATTTGATCTAAAGGATTGGAGCGTAAATTACTTTTGGTTGTGCAGGTGGTTCGTTTCTTTGTTTGAATGGAACTCTCATGTTTTGTTGACGAAGTCTTCGATTCAGGGTACGTCCTTGTTCAAGAATTTGTTCAACAAGTTCAGAGCTGGAAGCACGTGTATGCATCCAAGGGGGTTATATGGTTCAGTTTGCCAGAAAGCCGTACGACAATTTTGAGAAAGAAAATGGTTAATTTTTTTTTCAAAAAGTGATTACGAAACAACTTTAAAATCCCCAGAAACAACGCCAAAAACTTTGATGTGTTTCAAAAGCTTTAAATTTATAAGACTAGTTTTACCGATTATTAATTAAAAACACACGGGTAAAGTATAACCGACGTATGTAGTATAATATTTTAGGTAAGACCAGGTCGTCCACATGGATTTGATTAGTGTTTGAATAATCAGAAATTTTAAAACAATTATTAATAACTTTTAAGATAGATTCAATAGTAAGGAAATATGACTACTCGGATAGTTACATATAATTCATAAGCAATGGCAGTAATCTCGATCTTCGACTTTAGGGCTTTAACTTATAAAAAGGATTTCTCGTCAGAAAACTTTTCCACAAATTAATTGGTTTCAACTTAAGACTTATCTTGGTTTAACTTAATCAAATGTGTCACTCAAACAATCAAGTTACTATTTTATAAAATCTATTTTGTTTATCAAATAACATAAGTGAATTTCTTCGATCGAATGATAAAGACCATAGACAAATCTTTAAAATCATATTGTACACAACGGGTCTTTCGACCTATACCATTATACGTATATAATCAAAGTTGATGAACAAGTTTAACAAGATTAAATATGATAGGATTGTAAAATAAGCTTAAGAATGATAAGATCGAAATAACACCCAATGCTTAATCGTTATATTAACATCACCGAGTAGTCATAAGAGGTTTAGCCTCTTATGGCTATGGTGTTCATGATAACAAAGTTTAGTAGAGAAACAAGAAACATACGAAATTCAGAAAGAGAAATGTATTGAACACCACTTTTACAAGTATGAATTCGTATAGAAACCCTTATTTAACTAGATGTTGTGGTGATATTCTTTGTTCTTCGCCGAAAGTTCATGCTAAACTCCAAGGATTTGATGAAGATTGATGGAGAGATATTTGTTATTGAAGTGTGTGTGAAATGAGAGAATTTTCTCTCAATTTATAGGCTGGGTGAGGGCAAAAGTGTGGCGCACTCCTTGAGAAGTGCGACGTACTTTGATTCTTTAATGCGTAGATCTTTAATGCTAAGATGAAATGTGGCGCACATGATATAAAAGTGCGTCGTACTTAGGGTATTAACTGTCCTTCATTAACTTCGTCCTGAATTGCGACGCACTTCATGAGAAGTGTGGCGTACTTTGGCTGATTCTTGGACTTAGTATTATCTTCTTCTATCTTTTTCTTCCGTAAGGTGTAAAATACTTGTGTCTTTAGTCTTTTTGAGCTTGAGATGTCTTCAAGTGAACCTGCACATATTTCATGCTTTTAAGTATCGAAAGTTCACGAGAAATGATATAAATAGATAAAATAACGCCGCCGAAAACATGTATAATTAAGGCGTTATCAAATCCCTCCATACTTAGCTATTGCTTGCCCTCAAGCAATTAAAGCGAGAAAACAAGATTCATTTATCGTGACGTGGAGAAAATTTTAAATTTAACAAGTGTTTACAATTTTTATAACTTTTCAGGCATAGACATATAACAGAGCACCTCACATGGGAAATGTGTTTGATTTATATTCACTCTAGCCACTCAGATAGGGTTTATATTGTGAAGTCACTCAATTGCACAGACATAATCTAGATAGCTACCATAGGCTTGTACGAGACACATAAACATGCCCGTTGCGGCGTGAGCACCTAGACAGAAATCTCAAAGAGGTAAAACATGATAATGATGAGGGTGAGTTGTGTTGGTTCCCAAGGCTTGTCGCTGTAGGATACTGTCAACAAGAAGGCATTGATTATGATGAGACGTTTGCTCCAGTTGCTCGAATTGAGGCTATACGCTTATTTCTTGCATATGCTGCTCATAAGGATTTCACGGTCTTTCAAATGGATGTAAAGACGACGTTTCTCAATGGAATTCTTAAAGAGGAAGTATATGTTGGTCAACCTCCAGGTTTTGTCAGCAAACAATATCCAGATCATGTGTATGCTCTCGACAAAGCTCTGTATGGTTTGAAACAAGCACCTCGGGCATGGTATGACGTTCTTTCAAAATTCTTGGTTGATAGCGGTTTCCAAAAAGGTTCAATCGATACTACTCTTTTCATAAAAAAGAAGGGTAAACATATAATGCTAATTCAAATATACGTTGATGACATAATATATGGCTCAACGAATCCAAAATATTGCACAAAATTTTTAGAATTAATGGTAAAACGTTTTGAAATGAGTATGATGGGAGAAATGAAATTCTTTCTCGGGCTCCAAGTAAATCAATTTTCAAACAGGTTTTCATAAATCATTCCCAAGATACATTTCTATTTTTTTTTTTTTTTTTTTTTTTTGTTTTTATATTTTGAAACGATTTGGAATGAAATTGTGATACGGTTCCCACTCCCATGGTTGAACAAGCTAAACTCAAACTTGATTTAGTTGGAAAACCAGTTGATCATACTGATTATCGTAGTATGATTGGATCGTTGATGTACCTTACTTCAAGTCGGCCAGATATAATGTTTGCAACATGTATGTGTGCTAGATATCAGGCAAACCCAAATGAACATCATGTGTCAGCCGTCAAAAGGATCTTTCGATATCTCAAAGGGACTATTAATTTAGGCCTTTGGTATCCGAAAGATTCTGGCTTTGATCTAACTGCTTATTCAGACGCAGACCATGCAGGATGTCACTTAGATCGAAAAAGTACATCTGGCAGTGTTCAATTTTTAGGTGACAAGTTGGTGTGTTGGTCATCCAAGAAGCAGAATTGTGTCTATTTCTACAGCTGAATCTGAATATGTTGCTGTTTCGGGCTGTTGTGCTCAAGTTTTGTGGATGCGTACTCAGTTGACTGACTATGGCTTCTTCTTCGACAAAGTACCGATTTACTGTGATTCAAAGAGTGCTATTGCAATCTCGTGCAATCCGTTACAACACACTCGAACAAAACACATTGATGTAAGGTATCATTTTATTTTGGAAGTATTTTGGAAGTTCATAGGAGTATTTTGGAAGTAACAAAACACATTGATGTGAGGTATCATTTTATAAAGGATCATGTTGAAAAAGGAACTATAGAGTTATATTTCGTCGGTACTGAATTTCAACTTGCGGATTTATTCACGAAATCACTGCCTGAAGCTCGATTTAAGTTTTTAGTCGAGAAGTTGGGTATGATGAGTCGTGAAACATAAATTCTTTACCATGAAATATTTTTGTTCGTAAAACCCTAAAAATAAATTGTGCATTACATAATGTCGTACAATGACCTAAAACACGAGGTGTTATAGTCTTCCCCCGTTTAATGAGCCTTGTCCTCAAGGCTTATCACACGGCACTTGATGATGGTGCGGTCTTGGTGAAGAGGTGTGGATATTTCTTCCTGATATGAAACCCGAACTTCAATTGATGGCTTTCGTATAATTCAGTACGAAACCCAAGCTTCATTTGATGGCTTGTAATTATTTTAGATTACAACCCGAGCTTTAAAGAAAAGAAGGTGTACGCTTCAGTGCATCTATCTTTGAACAAGAAAAAGACTTGAGTCATTGATACATATTTTTTAAAATCTTTATCTGGTACTTAAAAGATAAAATCAAGTTATTTAAAAAGACAATGATCTCAAGATGATGAGTCACAATCGATTTAGATTTTAAAATGTGGTACTTTCATGATAAAATCAATTTTAAAAGGTCTTCAAATCGATGTACTCTTTGTGAAAAGTGTCTAAAGAAATAAAGGACTCAGAAGTGCAAAGAGGAACTCCCTCATAAATGTTTTATTGAAGATACGGTATTTTTCAAGGGGGGAGTGTCCGTATGTTTTGCTGTAAAAGTTTTCAGAAAGTTAAGGAAATGGTAAATTGTTTACATTTCATCCTAACATATCTGTATTTTTGTGTTTTTAGCTTCATGTTAAAAATGTTTCTCAGCATATGTTAAGGGGGAGTGTCTTTATAATGATTGAAAACTTTTAAAGATCAAAATTTTCTTCTTCATATGATGTTTGTGAGAATGATGAAAAACAGAAAGAGAGATTTGTGAGAGAAAAATAAAAAGAGAAATGAGAAATCGTATACTTGAAAAAATAAAAGTATATGTCATGTGCTTCAAAAGCAAGAACAACACATGAAAAGAAAAAGAGAAAAGTATGCAAGAAAAGAAATGCCACCGCATACGAAAACAGACAGAGTGATTGTTCTACATTCTCTTAATTTTATAAAAATCTCATAATATGATGTCAGATTTTCATCATGGTTTTTCATGGACATTCATTCTAAGGGAATTATCTTGGCATATGCTGATTGAGTTGCACGGTGTGATTTAGTTACTCTCAAAATACTCCCATGATCTTCCAAAAACGGAATTGATCTACCTCAGAGTCTTCCTTCCCCTTTAGGAAAGTTAGGTCTAGGTGATGGACTTTGAGGTGCAAATCAACATGTTTCGAATACCAAAAGGACTTAAGAGATAAAGCTTTGATTGAAAAGAATGAACGAAAATGATATAGTTGTCAAAAGTAATGAGAATGATGAAGAAGAATCGAATGATAAGAAAAGACAAATGTTGGAGTTGAAAAGTGAGAGGCTTACAAGAAAAGATAAAGGGTGTTTTTCCTACACTAGGATAGAAACCGGGTCAACTCATATTCTATCGGATTTCATTCGTTGATTGCTGGTATTGAAGTCGACATCATGGACCTAGTGATGTAAATGCACAACCCCTCCTAGACACTCAAGTACTTCTCAAAAAGTATTTGTTTCATTCTCACAGAGATTAAACGCATAATCTATCGACTTCTCATTATGAGAATGTTGGTATTGAATAACGGACATTCTGCTCCAGTCCCTGCTACTAAAAGTGCACAAGAGTCTAGAGCCAATTTGATATTTAATGAAATATCTTTAGGACACAAAAGTACATTTGTATTAAACATCAATAATACAAAAGGTACAATGTTATATGTCTTCGTAACATTGCATGTCTATGTAACAATGTCGAAACATTCTGGAGTGATACTATCAAATAGTATTCACAATGATTGAATGGACATCCTACCAGTGCTAACATCATGCCAACGCTGAACGTAGGTCACTCATTTGAAAATGATTGCTTAATGATTCAAATAAGTGTTAACTAGTAATCTATGTGATCTAGTGGTTATGTGTTTCCCAGGGTAACACAACACTAAGTTCACAAGATCAATGCTTATTTGGATTTTATGATCATATTTCCGCATCCTTATCATCGAGATATGGATTTCATCATATTTTTCAAATATTTCATCAGAAATTTTCAAAGCATGATCTTGTGATGTATGAACTTCATGGTTAATATGAAAGATGGTTCTTACTCTAATAATTCTCTATTTTATCTTCTACAACATACAACGTACAACAACAACATATCTACCTTTCATAAGCATGACATCTTCAACAAATCTTTTGATGACAAAAGTTGTAACACCCCCAAAAATCAAATACCACTTGGGGTGCTACTTCATAATACACAACGCTAGATACAAGAGAACGACCTCTAAATGTGTCGTTTGAAAAATAATCTCATTGATTTCCTTGGAAAACAATATAGATATCACATTTGTCCCATAATTGCATCACCATGAAAAACTTGAATGTATAGACTCCAATGCACTTCAATTAAGCCAAGTATCTATATCACCTGAGAAAAACATGCTTAAAACAGTCAACATAAAGTTGGTGAGTTCATAGGTTAGTTTAAATATGAATGTAAGTTTCAAATGAATGCATTTGTCCACTGTATCATCACAGTACCACATGTAAAAATTCAAAGATTTATAAATAATGCCACGAAACACATTTTAATGTCCACCTAAATGTTCAAAGTATGTAATTGCCAGATTTTATATCCAGGCTACAGTAAATTGTCCGTGGGGGGGGTGAGTATAAAAAAATGATTACAATTACTCTAAGTTCATGAAACCGATTGCACCAGATATAACAGTAATAATTACCTAGCTGTATAAATGATATTTTGGGGTCCCTGTAGTCCGCAATACCAATCGAAATCCGAACATGTTATATAAACTGTATCGTTTACCTAGTGATTTAAGCTAATCACTATTCCCCCTTAACGGGATTGTCAATCCGTGAATAGATCTTATTTTTATATCATATCGCGGTGGTACAGCACAGAGGCTAGTATACTGTTCGTTACCGCAGATAGCTAATCACAAAGCACGAAACTAGATCCCACACACGAAATAGAAATCTATTCATGAAGGCAATTCAGCAAAGCTCAAGCATAACACTCCAATGTGACTTTACAGTTCATGAAGCAGATGACGTAGACTTGTATATACCTTACCCACACACAAGTGGTCCTCATCCAAGACACCCGGCAGTGAATTTAAAAATAATAAATACTCCCGTAACCGGTTAACCGCCGTTTCATAACATTCGCGCTCACCCTCCAAGTGATTTACAGTTCATGACGCTGTGATGTAGACTTGTATGTACCCATCACAGGTGTCCTCTCCAAGAACACCCGGGCAGTGATTTAAAGAATATATACTCCCGTTACCGGTGTCCCCTCCAAGAACACCCGGGCAGTACCGTTTTTGTCATCAGTTCAATCCGCTTAAGCTAATCCGTAATCTTTTCAAAAGTAAAGTACATATATTTGTGACAAAAAATGAAGTCAAGTAATATATCCCATAGCGAGCTATGTAAAAGAGTATGTGAACCAATTTTTAATCAAACATGTAAATGCATTTGTAAACAAGCATGTATCCCCCTCGCGGGTTTATAAAAATTGAAAAGATTGAAAAGCGAGGCTATGAAACTCACCTCGATGATGCAGAACGATTGACAGATAGGCATCTAATATGCACAATACGAACGGAAGACAAAGCGGCTCGATCAAGAAGTTGTAGCTAATCTTAAAGGCTAAGTCCCACTAGCCTAGGGTAATGTATTTGGGTTTCCCGATGAATGATTACGTCAACGCGACACGTTTATAAAGATTTTGATTTTAAAGTTGTAATACTTTGGTGGTTGGTTAAATAAATAAATTGAAAAGCAAACGCAAAGTATGTTAATATATTCTGTATATAATACATATGAAAAATAAACTTTTACATAACTCATACCGTGAGTTATATAACAGACACAAACAATCCAAAAATTTATGTGACGTATATAATGTTTTGCAAGTATTATATAATAAGTGTGAGTAAATAATTAAACCAATTATTTTGACACCAACTTAATTAATAAAAAGACTTTGAATAAAAGTAGACACATGTCTTAACGTTATTAATTATACAACCGATGTTTGTAACAGTATATAATCATTATAAAATATAAAATAATATTTTATAAATTATATTTCGTTTCTTCTACGGGTTGTGTCTAAAACAGTTGTCTCATTGTAAAAGTATAGTTTTCGTTCATTGGTATGTATCTTTAAAATATATCTTGGTTCCTTTATCGGTTTCTAAAATGATAGCAGTTTTAGTGAATCATAAATATAGGAAATTATATAAATTTCATCATGGCTTTCCCGTTTATATAACGTTTCTCATACTCGTAAAAGCTAATGTTTTTCCTCTTTCCAAACAAACTGTGTTGCAATATTCTCGTGTTTTAAATATAAATATATATATATATATATGTTGCATTTTTATTCGGGTTTCCATTTGTAGGTTCCCTAATTTTCACACACTTATGATCTTAGAGAGAGAAAGTTTAGAGAGAGAAAATGGTTGGGAGAGATCTAGAGAAAAAACACACTAAAGGTGTGTGTCTAATGATTTTTCCAACACCTCTCCTGTGTGGAGAGGGTTTAAATAGTTCTTTCAAGAAATGCCCCATAAAAACGGGCTATGGTGTGGGCTCTACATGGGTAAAGACCCGGCCCATACCAATAAATCAAACGGATAACTTAATAAAACTACGGCTATGTAACATGAAAATACAATTGGGGTACTGAGTCTTTTTCTTAACTCCTAAAAATCTACCCTAAGGGAGGTCACACCCGACAACACATTTTGAATTTTAGCATTCTATGAGTGTTCTTCTGACTTTGCTCGCTATACTTAGATTCTTCATTTATTGACTTCATTGTACATCTTGTAGTGTTCCTTTGAGCTTTGTCTCCTTTGGACTGTGTGATCTTTGAGCATTCTTTGAGATCATCAGCCATAGTAAATCTCTTAATCATCCTTGTTGTGAAGTATTGCCTCCATGTGATGTTGTGACCTTCGGACCGGCATGCTCACACTTTTCTAGATCATGATTGCAAGATCAGAGTAGCGGAAGCTGCTTCTGGTGTTGTAAGTCTTTCAGCTCCCCATAAAGTTGTGCTTTGTTAGGATATGAAGTGTGTGCTAGGGGTTGTGAATTGACATGTATTTGTCCAGCAGCTGCTACCGTCGGGATTCCTGCAAGTATATGTTAGTAATAAACACACGAAAGTGTCTTTGTTCACTTTCGTTGAATAAGGTTGCAAGAACCACGGTTCCCCGTTTGTCAGTATAAATACTGCTTGATTCAGGTAGAATTCCAAAGAATCTCCTTGACAGGGTTTCGCAGCTGCGCTAGCCGTTCTCAAACCGGAGCGTCTCAAAGTAGACAAAGCACAGAATGAGTGAACTCAGTGGATTAAAACCCTGATGATTTATGGGAATTTGGATTTGAAATACAGTGCGTGTCCTCTGGAAAGAGTTTTGTGACACATAGAGAGTTTTATAATTCTAAAGTTCAAATTTTTCATCAGAACACTTTTGTTTTGAAAGATATTACAGAAACACATTTGTTTTGAAAGATATACACAGTCAATGTGCTCGAAAATCAGTAGTTGAGCACATCGAAAGGTTTTCCAAAAACTATTCGTCAATTCACTGCCTGGAACAAGTTTGATTCATAAAGAATCGCACCATCGTTGCTTTCCATTTGTCACAAGTTTGATCCATAATGGATCTCACATGTCACCTACCAAGAGCTTGTTTGATGTTGGCTCTAGAAGGATTTCCATCTTCATTGTGAGTACTTTCGTATCACTCGGATGTTCTGGCAATACCACGAGGATAATGCGTAGGACTCTTAAGATCTTACTTGTTATCACAGTGTGTGATGAGCAAGCATAGTTTGAATTAGTGTCCTAACGAGATTTATGGATGATCTCATGGCTCTAGACTCTATAGTGCACTTTTGGTTTTTAGTAGTCAGAGGCTGGAGCAGACTGCCACCTTTTCAATATCGTCTAACTCGGAGTGAGAGAGACGATAGAAATGTGTTGATCTCCGTGAGAAATGAAACAAGAATCCTTTGAGGGATCTTGAGTGGCTAGGGAGGGTTGTGCAACGTATCACTGGGTCCATGATACTTGTCTTCAATGTTAGCAATCAACCATATGATTCTGACAGCATATGCAGTGACCCGGTTTCTGCCTAATGTTTTAAGGAGGGCTGCTTTCTTTTCGCCCTTTATCTTAACATTTATTTTGCATTCTTTAACCCCTTCAGTGCATACCGAGACTTCATTACTAGTACCTTGCTGGGTTTATTCCAGTACTAGCTCCATCTCAGTCGGCACTCTTCCCTTACTCACACTTTACTCCTTTTTTGTATCATACCTAAGGACTTCTATACTAACTAGTGGATTGTGCCTGGGTAGATCCATCTGGCTCTGACGGGATCATGGGAACATGTACCTAACCATATCATCCTTATAACTCCGATAAAGTAAATACAGGGTCGGTCTTTTGGTACTGTTCTCTTCGTCATAAAACCATTTGAAAATCAATCAAGGTACGGGCGATGTAAACATCAAAGCATTAGTACCTTGATTGTTTTGATTAGTGAAAATGCTCCCCCTCAACATGTGCACTGATCATCGAAAATTGTTTGGCACATGGAGGGAGGAGTGCCTGCTTGAGTCTTAATAGATCACATTTTTATTAGATTTAATATTTAAATCACATTCTCTCCCCTGATCAAAAATTTCAAACCCTTTGAGATTTAGGATCTCAATTGATTTAAATATGTTAGAAAATTTGGGAGAAAATGTGGTCTGCTTAAATACAAGACGATATTGGAACCTATATATGATCCCCCTCAATTAATGAGGGATTATGTTAGTGTCAGTTATGATGAGTTTATAAATGATTTAGAGTTTAACGAGAAACTCATGAAATTTTTTATAAATTGACACATAACACTGATTACCACACTACTTATTGATGTACAAGATTATGTATGAGACAGGACCTGAACTGTTTAAACCGAAAGTGGCACAGTTATTTTGTCCATGTTAGCAATCTGTAGTCCGTCTCGATACTCTCCAGATGGAAGTTGTCTTAGCTTCCCCCGAACCATCAATCCTTTCTTGAGTAGATACAAATATTTCTTGCAAGCCGTATTAAGAAGACTTGATGTATAACGCCCAAATATTCGAAGTACACAAATAATTCAAAACCATAACATCAAAGTTAATTAAGTCCCTGATGAGCGTATTTCTCCTTACAAGATAGTGATGATATAAATTGAAACACCAAGGATAGCTAAGTCTCGGATGTCACAATTATTCCCTCTAAATAGCAGAAATGATAATACCTAAGTCAACTAAGTCTCGGATGTAAACATTTCTTCCTGTAGGATAATGACTATCTAAAGGTATCATCATACCTATGTGTACCTCTTTTATCAAATATTTCTACTCCTTTTTTAAGAATAAGCATAATGGTTGACCGTTTAAGGGAGCATTAATTGAATCAGAAACACTTCAAGGCTTTTAAAACAATGTGATTATATTTAAACATTCCTAAGCCTTTTTACAAACTATGAGGTGTTGTTAATATTGGTCGTTTGTAGTTTAAAGCATGAATTCACTAAGTCTCAAATTGCAAATAAGTCCATAAAGTTTTAAACAAATGACATCTAAAGCCCTTGAAATTAATATAAATTAACTCCCCTGGAAAATGTGATCCGTCATTATCAAAAACTTTATCCGTGTATACCTTGACTTATTTTGAAAGACTGTTTTAAAAGATTATTTGATGACACGTTCTCCCCCTCAAATAATAACCCGTTTTCTATTTATAGAGCTGTAGTCATAGTTTGAGTGGTTGAATTAGCTTTTAAATCTTTTTTTGTGAAATTCCTTAAAACACTGATCCATTGTAAAGACAACTTTTTACCACCATGGCTAACACAAATAATTTTTGAAGAATCATAGATGAAAAATTATTTGGTCAAAAAGACGTCTCTTCTGTATCAAGAAATAATGCACTGAAGCGTACATTAAGTCGGAGTTGCATAGATATAAAGTAATCTATGCCCGGGAGAACTTAATCACCCGTTGTTAGGAACAACCATCTTTTTGGCGACGTGCTTTCCTCATTTTAAAGAGCGGGTTGTAGTCAGAAATAACTACAAGCCATTAAGACATGTTTTGAAAAGTTTGAACTTCCGTTCGAGCTTCATTTAAAGACCCGTGTCATTATTGAATGACATTTCTAGGCCCGTAAATGTTATCGATAAACGAAATACAACTCTTTAAACTATTTTTTGTATTTTCTATTTTCTGATTTTTATGGGTTTTGTAGGTTTTATATTTTTGTATTTTGATTTTGTGTTTAATTATGTACATATATACATAGGATATATGAAGACCATCCTTTACTCCTCTTCTCCTTCCTGAAGACGTTTAAGGGTTTCCGAAGACATACTCTTCATACCAAGACGCGGGAGTAGAAATTCAAATCGCTCTCTTGGTAATGCCTTGGTGAATATGTCCGCAAGCTGATAATCTGTCGTTACGAAGTACAATTCAAACACGCCCTTCTCAACTTGCTCTCGAATAAAATAGTGTCGTATGTCAATGTGCTTGGACCGGGAGTGTTAGACATTATTGCAGCTTAAATCTTAAGCACGAGCAAGTTATCATTGAAAGCCATGCATCCAACCAACCCTGACTTCAAGATAAAATAAGAACACGCCTTCGTGAAATTGAACTTCAAACTCAAATAAGTGATACCTGATCGACTCCGTAGTCACCAAAAAAAATTACTACCAAATCTAGCCATTAAAATTTTAAGCTCCATGATTCTTTATAAAAATTGATCCCGGTCTCGTCACTAAATCTTGTCACTTTTTCACAATAAACCCCAATTATAACTACTAATCACATAACATACCAAAAATCAACTCAAATGGCACATTAAGAGATATATTTTCGTATGACATAAAATATCTAACAGAGTGAAAGAAATTCTCAGCCTAATGTTTGGTTTAAAAATATTAAATGTGGTTCCAATACATTAGGGGGGGGGGGGGGGGGGGGGGGGGGGGGGGAGGATAACTCTCGGCCCATTGTATTAGTTATAACCCGGCTGTAATAAATACATCAGCCCATGCTGTTTGATTGAGACCCCCAGCCCAACTCTATTCCAAACCTTTCGGCCCATGAGGTTTATACATCATCACCCACCCATCAATGTAATACCCAGCTAAATAAACATACGTCCCCCCAAATCCCCAAAACATAACCAGTTTCATCAGTTATAAATATATCTTACCCACCTTTTAATTAGGGTAACTATAACCCTAATCTCTTTAGGTACGCAACCATAAACATCTCTCCCAACAGATACACTCTCCCATCTAAACTCCATCTCAGATTACATCAACCACAAAACCCAAACGAATTAAACACAAACCCCTTATCTTTCTGCTTATATAAGCCGTGTACAAAAGATGAAGAACGAAAGCTTCAAGATCATTCTAATGTGGTCTCGGGTAGGTGTTTGTTTGGTATACGTTTGTGTGTTTCAAATCGAAACAAAGGAGGATATGAGCAATCTTGTTCATTATCTTTCTTTATTTTCGTAAATTAAGGACATAGCTATGATGATTTGTTTTGAATTGTGTAGATCTTTTATAAGGTCATACGGTTTTTGTTCAACACAATCGAAAAAATAAACTGAGATCCTAATTTTTCATTTATGTTCGAGTCTAGTTGTAGTTTGAGATGGAATGTGTTTGTGTTGGAATACTGTGACTGAAGGATTATAGGATAGTTCTGGATTTGTGATGTTGATATGAGAAGTGACGAGAGGGCTTTTAAGGCCTAAGTTTTGTTGGATTTGATTGATGAGGTTGTAATTGTGACGAAGTAATTGATGTTATTGTTGTCGACTACTGTTTTTTTTGTTCATGGGTTTAGTTTAAATGTTTCTAGTCTGTTTTTGTTTCTTTGTAATGGTAATGGCTGTTGTTGATTTTGTTTATATACAAGTCTGTCATCTCCTTTCTACCTTTCTATAGTCTTTCATTTTTTGTCCAGGCGTCAGAAACGTAGGAGCGGGTCATGTACTGAGTTGTACAAGAGCCATTGGCTCAGACAGCTCATCGAATTGAACATGAATAGTTTCCATGATTCATCGGGTTCTTTTGTTGTAGACTCTATAACCCTTTCTGCTTGGTGCATAACCAACAAAAATTCTAATATCATCTGTTGGTTGTAATTTTCCTAGATCATCATTGTCATTTGTAGGGTAACAAAGAGCACCAAAGACTCGGAAAAAATTAAGATCAGGCTTCTTATCATGCACCAGCTCATATGGCGTTTTGTTATGACGAGTGTGAATGAGGGATCAATTTTGGGTGTAACAAGCAGTAGCAACAACTTCTGCCCATAGAAACATCAGGGCCTTAGAAAATATCAGCATTGTCCTAGCAGCCTTAACAAGAGTACGGTTTCATCTTTCGACAACGCCGTTCTGCTGTGGAGTCCTCGGAACTGTCTTTTGGTGAAAAATGCTGACACGTTTATAATATTTAGTCAAATCCTTATTGATAAATTATGTACCATTATTGGTACGGATGTATCTAACAGTTTTGTTAAGACCGACTTGTATTTGCTTCAGACATTTGATGACGACCTTTGGGGTTTCATCTTTCGATCTCAAAAACTTAACCCAAGTAAACGGAGAGTAATCATCAACGATGACTAAGATATATTTGTTCCCATTAATCGTTTGCACTCGCATCGGTCCACATAGATCCATATGAAAGGTATTAAGAACTTCCAAGTTGGTGTTTTCAATTTTGGGTTTGTGGGTATGCTTTTTGCTCTTTCCTAATTGACATGCGGAGCAAAGATGATCTTTCTCAAACTTCAATCTAGGTAAACCTCTGACTAAGTCCTTTCTTGTAAGGTCATTGATGGTACCAAAGTTCAAGTGGTTCAAACGACGATGCCACAACCATGATTTGTTCTTGGAGGCTTTGGACAGTAAGCAAATTGGGGAGGACTTCATCATGTATTCAACTGAGATATTATACAAATTAGAACCACGAGATCCTTTAATTAATTCAACACCATCGGTATCTCGAACATAACAAGAATGTTTCCTGAATGCAACTTCCAGATCAGAATAGCAAAATTGTCCGACAGAAAACAGATTGTGTCTCAGTCCTTCCACATAGTATACCCTGGAGATCACACTATCACCAATCACATAATCTCCATAACCCATGATAGCACCAAAGTGATCATTCCTGAATCTAACTGTCTCGATGAACTTTTCAAGAAATTCTAGAGCCGTGAGCGATCCCCCGTCATATGTTTTGAACAACCTGAGTCCAAATATCAAAGGATGGCCTGTACGACCTGCATTTAAAAACAAACGAAGATGGAGAGTTTGGAAAGTTAAAACCCCAATTTTGGTTGGGTTCCTGTTGGTTAGCACAAGTAATGGTCTAATTCTCAGTTTGCTTAGCAGATACTACTTTGGGTTTAGTGAGCCTAGTTAAAGGGCACTATTTTCCTAAAGTGAATATTCTTCCTGTGGGTCTCCATTGATGACCAACACTGGTAAGCACTTTTCCTGTGGCTTTCCACACTTGCCTAACTTGCTTAGGTTTCAAAACTTGCTTAACTTTAGGCACAACATTATGAATAGAGGGGGATGCATTCATAGAATGCAAATAATCAACCACACACATATCATGATTTTCAGAAATTAAGCATTTGTTACATGTTTGGCAAACAGAATGAGAATTCAAATTAGTTACAGTACGATTAGAGCTAATACTAGAATCAACACGATTTGTGGTTTTCAAACTAGACTTATTGGTCCAAGTGTGTTCTTCTACTTTCTTCTTGTTGACACTTTTAGCCGGCGAGATCCTATTTTTCTTGGTATTGCTCCTAGGCTGTGATCCGCTAACATTAGTGCAACTGTTTACTCATGTAGGAGGAAGCACAGGGACATTAGTCTTCTGAATGTTTCGTTGCTCTACATGTTTGTGCATGTTATTATTTGACATTACACATTGATCCTTAAAAGTAACTTGCTTTTTCTTATTTAAAGGGGTATAGGCATGCTTTTTATCTTTTTGATTGAAGTCTTTAGGACAAGTCCCAATCGCATATTCTAATAGTTCCTGAGAGTGTTTAGTATAAAGGCAAGCAGATACATGTGATCTATCTAATGGTTTTTCAACCTTAGATTCCTCTACTATCTCGCGAAGGGTTTCAACACTTTCCTTAAGATGCTTAAGATAATCTAGATGAACTTCTCTATTGTTCCTAATGTTAGGGGGAATCAGTTCAACATCTATAGCTTACCCACCGGGCGCAAGAACTCTTGGTTTAACAGAATCTATGGTGTTGCATTTCAGATTTTCATGTATTTAGGCTTTCAGATTCTCATTTTTAGTGGTTAAGGCAGTTGTTTGTTTTATATGCTTAGCACACGTGATCTTAATAGAATCATACAATTCCTTGTAATGCTGCTTAACTTTTGCATTTTCTGCCCTAAAAAGCTCATTTTGTTCTTAAAGGGTGGTAACTTTTTCAGTTAATTGGATGATCTGAAAATCTAAAGCCCTAAAATCAAGAGTACGGTCTGCTTTACTACGGGTCTCTTTCAATTAAGAGATTTGCATTCTCAGTTTTTTGATGGCGTTGTCCTTTCCTTGAATGGAAGCTTTCATTTTTTGATTACAAAGACTGAGTCAAAATCAGGAGTATCTCGAGCGGGTGGAGATGGGTTGTTTCCAAAACTTTCTTTAAGGTTTTGATACTTTAACTGTAAATTTAAGTGATTAACCTCAAGATTGGAAAAATGTTTTACTAATTCAGTATGATCATGTTTTTGAACCTTATCTTGTAATTTAGAAAGCTCTGCTTCAAGTTCCAAACAACGTGTTTGAACAATGGTGTGGGCTTCATGCATTTTAGTAAATCTAGATACAGTAAGCTCAGAATTCGTTGCAATATAAAACACTTCTTTGGACAAGCAATCAGCAATTAAATTATCATTTGCAATAAGAAGATTTTTCTGCTCAATCTCATCATGCTTCCTATTTACAACATTTTGGTCAACTTCAGCTTCCAACTCTTCAAAAATGTCTTTCATTTCTTTAATTTCTTTAGTTAAAGCCTTTTGAATTCCCTCAAAAGTGTTTTGAAAAATGGAATAAACTCGGTGAGGTAACATTCCTTAGTTTGTTCAAAACCCCTTTCCCCTTCAGTGATCCCTGTTGGTGTAATTCTCTTTTTACAGGTTTTTTCAAATTCTAAAAAAGTTGTATAAGTGCAAAAATATTAATTTTCATTTGACTTTTTGTTGGAAGCACCCTAGGGACAAGTGTTGCAGGTGTATTTGGAGGATACACCGTCAACGCTTTGATTGGTCGTGAAGCTGTGGTCTGCTCTTTGAGAGCTTATGCTTTCATCTTGATGAGATCATTGGACCAAAATATTTGCTCGGGGGTGAATTGTTTCTATGGTTTGAAAGTCGCTAAATAATTCTCTTTCGAGTAATCATGTGGTGCAATCTTAACTTTATTTTTCACACACTCTGGGTCTTTCATTTTGTCATTCATTTTCTTCCTAGTGATTTCAGCTATCTCTAGGGTATCCTCTGAGTTGTGCACTATGGCCGGGACATGATTGGTTTTGATAATTTCATGACCATTATATAGAGCAGGCTAAACTTGTTGAGCACGGGTTAGGTATAAGGGGTTCTTGTAGCCAATAGCTACCTTGTTAGGATTAAAAATATGGTGTCTATATGGAAATTACATTAGTTTCTAAATAGTCTTAAACACAAAGACTAGAAGTGTAATTAGCCCAAAGATGGATTGTGTTTAGACTATAAATACCCCCTCTAATCTTCCTTAGAGGGGTGAACCTTATAATTGTAATTTCACTAATCATTCAATAATAACTACTTTCTCTCTCTAAAATGGCTTTCATTTATTTCCATCATCCCCGACCTCCCGATGTAACACCCCCAAAAATCATTTACAACGCAGCGGAATACCAAATGGGGTGCTACTTCGTAATACACAGCAATAGATACAAGAGAACGACCTCTAGGTGTCGTTTGAAAAATAACATTGTTGATTTAATCAAAAATCTGAATTTAATAATACATTTGTCCCATAATTTGCATCACAATGAAAAGCTTGAATGTAAAGACTCCAATGCACATCAAATAGTCCAAGCATCTAATTCACCTGAGAAAAACATGCTTAAAAGTGTCAACATTAAAGTTGGTGAGTTCATAGATTAGTTTAAATATAAATGTAATCCACTGTATATCACAGTACTATGTAAAAATCCCAAAGATTTTATAAAGAATGCACGACACATTTTATGTCACCAAAAGTATCAATCTTATCCCAAAGATTTTATAAATAATGCATGACAAATTTAATGTCACCAAAAATGTATCCCTGGCACCTCGTGCCTATCGATTTCCTGCAAATAATATATATAAGGTGGGACCGCAAGAATTTTCCTGTGATAATGCAACAAATGCAGACATCACAAAACCAGATTACTGTTACACTAAGCTCATGACACTGAAGCTCGACGTATATTAGCTATTTTAGCCATTATGCCCTGTACAGATGTTGTAACCCGCAACATCCAAAACCGACCTGTTATAATATTCGTTCCCGGTGATAGCTAGTCATCGGAACGGGGGTTGTCAAACCCGATAGATCTACCTTATAACACTCGCGCTTCCAAACCAGGAATTGACAGTTCATGATAAGTGGGCTTAAAAGGGGGTTATTATTTATACTTAGGTACACACGTAATCAATATAAACTTTCACTTGCGTCCAATTTGTAAAACACAGTATGTACATGAGTTTGTAACAAATCATGTAAATATGAGCTTGTAAATATTCATGTAAACTCGTATGTAATCGATCATGTAATTGAATTTGCAAACAAGCATGTATCCCCCTCGCGGGTTATAAAACATTCAAAAGATTGAAAAGCGAGGCTATGAACTCACATTGATTAAAGACCACGATCAATTAATCCAATTAAATCACAACTGAATCTGCAACGATCTCGACCACGACCTATAATTATGTCGCTCGATTATAATACACGTATTAAATACGATCAACGATGCGTACATCGTTACCACGAAATCATACATATTTTTATATGTATGATTACTATACATGTGATGAGAAATCCACTTGCGCGTCTTTAAACCTTAACCCTTACTATATTTTATGTATATTTACTATTTTTCCGTCCAATATAACTTATCTCTAATATTTAAAGAAAGTTATTATTTTTAGACCTTTCGTTTTTAAAACCCCACGACCTATATTATGGTCGATCGTTATTAACACGTTATTAAATACGACCACAATGCGTACATCGTTACCAAACGAAATCATACATATTTTTATATGTATACATACATGTATACATGTGACTGAGAAATCCACTTAGCGCGTCTTTAAAACCTTAACCTTTATATAATTGTAATGAATATATACTATTTTTCCCCGTCCAATTCTAACTTATCTCAATGTTCTAAAACTGATAAGCCCTCGCGGCAAAGTAAAATGCCCATTACGAACAACTTTTCGTGTTTCGCCGTAAGGCTGAAACCGACTCGAAAGTGATCAAATCATTTAATTAATAATCTGTCAGTTTTAAAATATATTAAAAAAACTTAATTCTATTAAGTACTATATTATCGATTATCGTTCCAGTTTATTCGTTATTAAAGAGTGTAGAATCCCGTTTTAATGTCAAAAAACTCCGAAAAATATAATTTGTTATCTGTTGTAAACTAAAGTCTATCTTATCAAAGTCTTCGAATCTCCGAATCCCACTTCCGATTTTCTTTCTGATTTAAATTTACCGCTATATAAAGGCACTAAAGTCCATTTTTAGTCCAATTCTCGTCTCAAATATGTCTAATATCACTTATACATTAATATAAGTCCCGTTTTAATATTTATTTCATATTTTAACTAGACCGCGCAAGTTCTAATATTTTTCATCACATTATATATAAATCGATTAAATGAAACAATTTATATATTTTCGCGTTAACTAAACTCACTTTATTTTGGTGTCAACACACAACTTGACGCACCCCGGCTGATGGACAGCCAAACGCACCCTTGTGCGTGGCTGTTAAGCCAAACGCACCCTAGTCTCGTGTATAATAAAACCAAACACACCCTTCGGGTTTCGACAACCAACCCGGCTGTCCCAACAGCCAACCCGGCTGTGGTGGCAGCCAACCAACCACGCCTTTTCCCCCGGCTGTTTGGCAGCCTACCAAACGCACCCCGTGCGGCGGCTGCCCACCCGGTGTGGCGGAACCATCAAACACCCCCGGCTGTGAACATCAACCAAACGCACCCTTGTGGTTGTTAACCCTTAACCCGACCCGACAACCCTTGCCCCGGCTGTCCCGAGCCAAACCCAACAACCCGGCTGCCAACCCGACCCAAACACGCCCTAGGTGGGGCTGTCACAGCCAAACGCCCTTTGTGGTGTTATAACAAAAACCAACGCACCCTTGTTGGCTGCTAAACCCATCCCGACGCAAACCAAACGCAGCCCTCGGCTGTTAAACTCAACCCGAACCCACCCCTTGGCTGTTATAAACCAAACCAAACGCACCCTTGTCGCGTGGTGGTCACAGCCAAACGCACCCTACGGCTGTGAACCCACAACCCGATGCACCCTTGTGGTTTATACTCCCAACCCAAACAAACCCGACACCCCGGCTGTCCCCGCTGTCAAACCCAACCCGAACCAACCAAACAACCCTTCGGTGGTTGTTTTATACACGAACCAAACCCGATAACCCAACCCCGAACATCCCTCGGTTGCTATTAAACCCACGCACCCTATGCGGGTCGTGGTGATGATGATGACAATGGTGATGGGTTGGCTTGTCGGCGGGGAAAAAAAGAGGGGGAAGGGAAAAATGGCGCGTGGAGGAGAGTGGTAGTGGGGATCGAGTAGATCCGGAGGTGGGGAGTGTTTTTGGTCTTCGCCGGAAAAGCCCGCCGGAAAAGTTTTCCGGCGGCGGCGAGTGGTGGCCGGCGGCGGGGGAGCTCGCCGGAGAAGAAGGGTGGGAGAGAGAGATATGTGTGTATATATATGAGATGAAATGAAAAAATGATATAAGATTTTATATATATATATATATTAAAAGTGACAAGTTGTTATAGTTGAGGGTTTAAAGCGTAACATTTTTATTATAGTTTTTATAAAAACGGTTCGGGACTCATTTGAGCGACTTAACGAACGATTCAAATCTCGAAACTTGCGCCATTGTTTTTATAATCATTTTTCTGATAAAAATGAGTATTTATTTGATAATATTTCAGAAATATTTTATAACATTAAATAAAATATCTGTTATTATTTGTGAACGTTCGCTACGTCTGAATAAAAAATGGATTTTCAACTCGAATAGTCGCGTTTTCCAAAAAGCTGTTAGTTAAAATGATAATAATTTTATTTAATCTTTTTATAAATAAATACTGAAACTTAAAACAAAATTTAATTGTTTTTGTGTGTCGCAGTTGTATATTGTTCGAATAATGTTTGCGGTGCTGTTTTAGCCCTTTTCGGCTCGTTTCCAGGTCTCGGGTAAAACTGAAAAGTTGTCATCAAAAATATCTTTGCTTATTCAAATCAGAATCCGGACTTAAACGAGGTTTCAATTTCACTAGTCATTGGGGATAACGATCCGGGTGATCATACTTACCCGGTTTAATATACGTATTATATATTATATTATATATATTTTTTTGAGAGCGAATTTTATCAAGGGTAACTTGGTAATTTTCTTAATTTCTCTTTTAAAGTATTATATTTTATAAATATTTTACGTGTATAAAACTTGCAATCAACCAAACTAGTTTGTTTGTGTTGAAACCGAACGAGTTGATTTTAGTTTGAACCGAACTAGTTTGTTTGTGTTGAAACCGAATGAGTTGATTTTAGTTGGAACCGAACAAGTTGTTATTAGTTGGAACCAAACTAGTTTTGTGAGTTAGAACCGAACTAGTCAATCTGTGTTGGAACCGAACTAGTGAACCGAACCAGTGGAATCGATCTAGTTTGTTTGTGTTGGAACCGAACTAGTTAACCAAACCAGTTGAACCGATCTAGTTTGTTTGTGTTGGAACCGAACTAGTTAATCAAACCAGTGGAACCGAACTAGTCTTTCTGTTTGAAAACCGAACTTGATAACCAAACTAGTGGAACCGATCTAGTCTTTTTGTTTGACAACCGAACTAGTTAATCGAACCAGTGGAACCGAACTAGTCTTTTTCTTTCACAACCGAACAAGTTAATCGTTTTAGGAACCGAACTAGTCAACCTCCTTTGAAAACCGAACTAGTCAAAACCTATCAACTCAAATTTCTAAATTATACGGTTATTTCTTTGACTTGTAAAATCCCATGAAACATTAACTTATTTTATCGGTTTTGTCAAGAATTGTAAAATCCCGTGTATTTTCAAGAATTAATTCAAGAATCGACAACCACATAATCAAACACAATTTCTTTCTACCACCGATAGATCAATTAGTAATCTTTTTGATACCACGTTATCAATGACGACTCTTGCTGATAAATCACTTCTCTCAGGTGGTGACAATAAACCACCGATTCTTGTAGAATGATCCTTGCTTTCGTTGAGAAAGGTCCACTCGTCTGGCCATCAATCACAGTGGATGGTGTAACAAGACTTAAGGAATATACTAAGCTTACCCCTGCAGAAGCCATTCAAGCTGATTATGATATCAAAGCAATTAATATCATTCTCCAAGGCCTTCTTACAGAAATTTATGCTCTTGTGAGTCAACATCGTGTAGCCAAGGATCTTTAGGAGAAGATTAAACTGCTCATGCAAGGAACATCGTTAACAAAGCAAGAACGAGAGTGTAAGTTGTACGATGAATTTGATAAGTTCACTTACAAGAAAGGAGAGTCGTTACACGAGTACTACTTGAGATTCACACTGCTACTCAATGATATGAACATCTACAAGATGCCACTGGAGCAATTTCAAGTTAATACCAAGTTTCTGAACACACTTCCTGATGAATGGAGCAAATTTGTTACTGATGTTAAGTTGGTTAAAGACTTGCATACTACCAATGTTGATCAGCTTCATGCTCACTTGGAACAACATGAATGACATGCAAATGAAGTTCGTTTGATGCATGAACGTAACTCCGATCCTCTTGCTTTAGTTGCATCTCACCAAATAACACAGTCACCTTATCAAACTCATCAACACACTTACCAAAACACTCAACTTCAACCACCAGCTTCAACATATCCATCTCCACAGTATGGTTCACCTTATCAGTCTCAACAATACTCAACTCATCAATCATCAACACCTCTTTCAGTAACTTATCCATCCAATGATTTTCAATCATCAATTCACCACAACATTTATTCTCCATCATCATCCATCCCTCAATTGGAATATCCTCCCCAAATTAACCAACAATCTGAATTTTCCCAACAAGACTCCGGTCTAATTGTTCCAGTGTTCCAGAAAGGTGATGATCCCATTGATGCCATCAATCACATGATGTCATTTTTTACTGCAGTTGTCACCTCCCGTTATCCCACTACCAATAATCAGCTGAGAAACTCGTCTAACCCTAGGCAACAAGCTACCATCAATAATGGAAGAGTGACACTACAACCAATTCAGGGGAGACAAACTTCTTTTGCTGCGGGTACTTCAAGGACTTACACTCCAGGAGCAAGTGGAAGCAATTCTGGAAAACAGAGGACGGTTATTTGCTACAACTGCAAAGGGGAAGGTCACATGTCCAGACAGTGCACCAAACCAAAGAGAAAAAGGGATGATTCAATGATTCGTGGTTTTAACAGTAGAAAGTGTTGCTGTACACAGCCTCAACACATGGTCAAATCTAAATGAGGAGGAACTAGCTTTTTTGGCAGATCCAGATATTCTGAAGGTCAAGGCATACAGACTGTCATTACTCACAATGCTGCTTATCAAGCTAATGATTTGATTCAAATGACTCTGATTGTGACGAACCACACCTCTGCCAAAGTTACGTCTCATGGCGAATTAATCTCACTTAAGGGTCAGATGCTCCTTGCTGAGGTTTACAATACAATGAGATAATAATGACTAATAAGTGCGGTAAATCAAGCTGTGCAGGTGATGTCTCTTCTCAACAGTCCGAATGTTATGATCATGTCAAAGACTGAAAATAAACCAATGATGAGCAATATCAATCCTTATTCTCATATGTGATTGAATCACAACAGCAACTAATTTTAGAATTCTAACTCCTCTAAACAACAAGATGATTTAATATTATCCTGTGAAATAGACAAACTAAAAACCCAAGTTGCTATTTTGTACCAAGATAAAATTTTGGAAATAAAAGTTCAATATATCTTAACGCTAGAGCTGAAAGATATAAGGGAACAAGTTTAAAGTATTGATAAAGGACAAAATGTTGACTTAAGGAGTAAGGATAACGTTTCAGACACATACACAGTTCTGAAAGAGATTTAATCTTCTTAAACAAACTGTTATCAGAACATTAAAAAGAAAAGGAATCTTTATAACAAACGGTTCACTTCTTCTAAAAATGATTTTAAAGAAAGATCTAGGAACATTGTATGATAAGGAAATAGCTCTAGAAACGCAATACAAACATAGATAATGTTGGTTTTTAAAAGAGATAAATCATGCACAAACTGTTCACATGGTTGACGAAACCTAAGTTTTTCTAATGATAGTACCACTAAACAAGCTCGTAGGTTTTCAAAATCCCTTCTATCTGCAGAATGAGCACAGCAGTCAAAACAAAGCTATATGTTTGGTGATATAGTCAAACTAATCCTATTGTGATTCCTGACTAGAAGAGACCTGAGCACTTGCTAGCAGAGAGGACGTTATCCAAAATGCTTTTAAAACATAATCGGATAAATATGATGTTAGAAAAGGAAAAGCAAGTTGATACCACACCAATAGATTATGCTGCTCTTAACCAACTTAACAAAGATTTTTTGACACGATTTGTTCCACAAACTGAATTATCTGCTGAACAAGCCTTTTGGTCTAAGAATTCTGTGAATTCTTCAGAACCCACACTTTCTATTAGACCCACCAATGTTGAGGTTCCAAAAGAACTTCCTAAAGTCAGCATGGTTAACACGAGTTTGAAAAAACTTAAATACCATCTTGCTACCTTTAGGATGTGGTAGTCAAAGAAAGACCATGCCGCACAGCTCTCACTAAGGTTCTGGGGATAGAACATACAAAAGCTTGTTTTAGGGATGAAATAATTCCATTTGTACAAGCTCTGAAGGACTTATTTAGCACATTCAACCAACATTTGGTTGATGAACTTTCTGAAGTCCAAAATGTCTTCTATCAAATGGAACAGGCTGTGGAACAACATCGTATTGAGTCAAAAACATTTGAAGTTAAGATGAATCAAGTTTTGAACGAAAATGAACGACTCTTGGAACAAGTGATGAGCAAAGATATTGTGAACTTACTTGTTAATTCCCTTCCATGGAGAATGATTCTGTGAATGTGCATGAATGTCAAAAGTGTCTCAAACTTAAGAACAGAGCATTTAAAACACTTTTGTTAAAAGGAACTTACAATACACTATCAAAAGATTTTAACCATTCTGCAAAATATTGCATCCTTAGAAGTTGACACACAACTTTAAACATTGAATTTTTCAAAGGGAAAATACTATTTCAAATCAAAGAGAGTTCCAAGTTTTTGATCAATTGTTTGAATTAAATGAATTGAAAGCGCAGGTCCAAGAGTAAAGACACGTTAATTAAGAAGTTGAAAAGAGAAATCAAATCTCCTCAGACGCAATAAGGAAAAGGATAAGATCTAACAGACTTAAAGAGATTGAATAACCATCATATTGAATTCGATCATAGGGTGAACAAAGCTATTACTGAGAATGAGCATTAAAAACAACCTATAAGCACCTTATGACTCGATTAAACCAGCAACGATTCAATCAAAAGTAACAATTGTATAAGTTAATTAGTCCAAGAAGTAACTTAAAGTCTTAGAAATTTCTGATTTAATGCAAGCTTTAGGAAAAAGCCTCGCAATTACGCTCTCAAGGATGAATTAAAGGAAACATAAAGGAAAACCCTAGTTGATTATAATGTTCAACCAACCTGTGATCAGAGGTTGCATCAAGTTAATGTGGAAACAATGAACCCCCAAATTATTGCTTTAAAAGGACAAAGCTCACTATGCCTATATTAAGCATATCTCAAGAAGAAGCCGCAGTTCCCTAGTGATCTAGTCAACTCATATTAAGCTAATAGTCCCTTAGATCCCACTCTTAGAAAGCTGCCTGTAAGTATAACAGAACAATCAGAGATGCTAATCTAAAATCAGTAAAACCTGTCCTAGTATCAACAATCGGAGAACAATAGTGGCTGAACCGCCCGATGAACAAAGTCAAAAGAGTTAGATTCACTGAGCCCCGACACAATGCCTCCATAAACACAAAAATACCCATACATCAAACCTAGCTCTGAACAACCTATGTTGTCTTCTACAAAGTAAAACAGTCTACTAGGCTAGCGGATCACAGCCTTCAGCAAAACCAAGAAAGATAAGATTCAGCAAACCATAGGTATAATTATAAGAATAAAGTAGAAGCCCGCCCTAGGAAAGTTAAATCTAGTTTGAAAAATAAAGATCATGTTGTTGAACCAAAAGGAACTGCTCCTGTGTAGCATTTCAAGCTTAATGCGAATTCTGACCTTAAATGTGTTAAGTGTAATGGTTGCATGCTTTCTGATAATCATGATTTGTGTGTTCTTGATTTTATCAATAATGTGAATGCCGTGCTAACTAGATCAGTTAAGAAAATTCAAAGAAACAAGTTTGGAAACCTACATAAAGTGTGTTTTACCAATATTGATTATATCTGGAGACCTACTCGGTTGGAACGTTCACTATAGTAGAAATCGTGCCATTTTAACTAGGATTAGCATAACTACTGAAGTGCCCCTAAGAAATCAACTGCTCAAATAATAAAATACACATAAACCTTCATCACATTGTTTACTCCAAGGAAAACCTAGGAAGTCTAAAACGAGTGTTCCTAGTTAACAATTATAAGGTTAATTAATCTGGTAACTGCTAACAATTCGAACCGCAATCAATCCCTGGGATCCATAGTTCCAATGTCCCATCTTCCTCTACTTTAATGAAATGCAGGTCGTCCCAAATTGTCCTATGTATTTGGACTCTGGCTGCTCCAAGCAATATACCGGAGAATCTGCTCTCCATAGCTCAACCAATTTTCGTCAATAAGTCTTTGGTACATAAATTCGTAATGATCATGTAGCAAAGACGTTATGGGTGTATGGAGACTATCAGATTTGGGAATGTTACACTTTCAAGGTTATTACGTTGATAGGACTTAGCATAATCATTCTCTGTGGGACAATTTTGTGATCGAACCTCGAAGATTGCGTTCGTACAACACACCTGCTATACATTCAGTAATCTAAATGTGTTGATTTATTAACTGGATCTCGTAGGGAGAAAATCTTATAACACTCTCTCTTTCTCCTTGGGATATGATGGCGTCCTCTCCTATCTATCACTTGTCAAAGGCCTCAAAAAACCAAGTCTTTGGTTGATGCACGACGTCTCTCTCATTTGAACTTCTGCTTATTAATTCATCTAGCCAGGACATGACTTGTTCGAGGTCCTCCCTAAGCCTCAAGTTTAAAAAGGAAATATTTTGTGTTACTGCATGTGCATTAGTCAAGCACGAAGAAACCCCACAAACCCAAATCTGAGGACACCAATCAATAAAAACTATATCTATTGCACATGGATCTGTGTGGACTAATGCGTGTAGCGAGTGTCAATGGAAAGAAGTACATCCTTGTTATTGTCAATGATTACTCTCGATTTACATGGGTAAAATGCTTGCGATCAAAAAATGAAGCTCCATCTTTTATTATCAATTTTTTGAAGAATGTCCTGGGCACCCCCCCCGGGGGGGGGGGGGGGGGGGGGGGCACCCAAGGTTACGACTTAAGAGGAAACCGTCGAACGCATCAGAACAGATAATGGAACTCTGATTTGTTAATCAAACATTGCCTGAATATTATGAGAAGTGGTTTGCATCTCTCATGAAACATCTTTGCCACGCTCAAATCGCTCACAAAACGGTATTGATGAAAGACAAATCGTACGCTAAATTGAAGCTGCCCAGCACTAAGTTAATATTTATGCAAAAGCTCCTTTATTTCTATGGGCCGAAGCGGTTGCTACAGCCTATTATACCCAAAATCATTCCATGATACGCCGTTGACATGGTAAAACACCATACGAGCTTCTACACAACAAACCTCCCGACCTATCATATCTTCATGTGTTTGGTGCACTTTGCTACCCAACGATGATTTGGTGATTCAACAAAAGTGTGGATTTTATTTTTTCAACAAAAGTTTGTCGTAACATATGAGGATTGAGCCATAGTACGATATCTTCCATCGTAACTATAGAGGATGAGCCATAGTACGATTATCTTTACGGCTTGGAGAACGAGTGCCATGCACAAAATAGAAATATCAAAGGAAAATAATTTTTTTTTTGGTTTTTCAATGATTTATTCACAATGTATTTTACCGGACAATGAGATAAGATAACTTCTACAAAATAATCTACTTACTTTACGGTAGCTCTCAAAAGATAAACGCACAGGTGAGCGGAGGAGTAGGAATAGCGCGAAGCTTATTTCTCCTTTCGGGTCATAGTTCCTAGGAACAACCCTCCTTATACCCACTTTATAGCTTGTTTAACTTTTCAAGGTGAGCCGTATGTCGTAAGAGACACAAATGGCAAGTTTTTAAATCTTTTGTTCGAGTTGGGAACCAACAAGTTCACCGGAAGTTATTATGATAATACCTCAATTGAGAATATTATATTTTGGTATTTTTACCAATTTGTGAATTTTATTTCTTTTTATGGAAAATGTTTTTATATTTTTGGTTTTTCTTTTGTTTTTATATGATAATTATACTAGTAAAAGAAAATGAAAAATATTTTTGTACTTTTTATATTTTTATAGAAGAAAATATTCACAGATTCAAACAAATATTGTCAACTGTAACGATAATCGTTTTTAGCCTCCCCGGCAACGGCGCCAAAATTTGGTTCGCATAAACTTAACCCTCTTTATACATAGATAAATGTAAACAAATATAAATATATATCAAGGAACAAAATCCGCGAAATCAATGAAACCGGAAGCAGTATAGAGAGTCTCCGGGTCGTTATGTCCCAACGAGGCTTGAATGGAAAATCGAATTACGGATTGATGATTGAATTGAAAATATGTGAATATGATTGGGCACTAACACTGATAAGAAAATACACGAGAAGAGAAGCAAAGAAAATAAGCTAGAGCATGCATGAAAGCTAGGAATGGTACAAACACTTAAAAAATTTTAGACTAAGACACAAATAGCATAAAACAAAACAAATAAGCTAGACTAACTCTAAATAAGCAAATTCAGCAAACAATTAAGCTAAACTAAGCAGGAGAAACTCAGCAGTACTAACAACAGCACTAGCAGTATTAACTAACAGTACTAACTTGGAGTTAGTACTGCTAGCTTAAGTTAGTACTGCTAGCTTTAACAAAACACAATGAAACAAGAAATAAGCAAATAAGCTAAAAAGCTACAAACTGATACACTATTGAAAATATTTTGAAAAGGAAAATAAGCTTACTCCTAAAAACAGTAAAGAAAAATGGTTTAATCTACTCTAAAAAGCTAAGTAAATCTTAAATAAGCAGAAATAATAAGCTGATAAGCTAAAATGAACCACCAGTACTAACAGTTTTAACTATCAGTACTAACTTGGAGTTAGTACTGCTAGCTTTAAGTTAGTACTGCTAGCTTTAAAAGTTCCAAAAGAGAACTAGCAGTACTAACTATGGGTTAACTAGTTTTATCTATCGGTATCTTACTTGGAGTTAGTACTGCTAGGCGTTTAAGTTAGTACTGCTAGCTTTGAAATTCAAGAAAATGACCAGCATTTACTAAACTTGGAGTTTGTAAATGCTTGTTCTAGATCTCCTTTAAAGTTTTCTAAAATCATTTTTCTTTTCATACTGATTAATAAACAGGAAGTATTAATATCCAATAAGACACTTATAAGCAGACTGTAATTAAGAAATGAGCAATGTAATAATAAGCTAAATATTTCTAACAGTGTTAAAACTCAAACTAACAGTTTTTATTAAATGAACTTATCAGTACTAACTAAGAAAGTTACACAAATCACTTTTAAACTAACAATCAGCAAGATAAGCATAAACATTTAGTTAATAGATAAATAAGTAAACACAAGTAACAAATAAGCACTAGTAAGCAGTTCTACAGTCAATAAGAAAAACAAGATAAAGAGAAACTTACAACACCCTTGCTCAAAACAGGGTAATCTTTAGAATCTACAGCTTAGCTTGTATAAAAACAAGCTAGGAGGTCATAAGCACATACAGAACTGGCTTATCATCCTACAATAAGCTGTGGTGTATTTTGAGAGAGATTTTTATGATTTTCTTTAACTAATCCTAAACTTTTTAGTTTACTTATTATAGCGCTTATAATCAAGCAGTATTGAATGCTTTTTGTACAAGACTATCACAATTAGAAACTTAACACTTGAAATTGTAAATTGACTTAAAACCTCAAATTTGCATTTAAAAATTCGAAAGGTTTACACAATGCTGAATGTAAAAGCTGTATATGGCTTTAGTAGAACTGGAAAATAAACTAAGTTATATTAAAAATTAAAAACTAACTAGTTTTTTTCAAGGCTTACAAAAAGGCTCCTTTTTATTTGACGAAGTTCTTCTTTGGGCTTGCAGCTTGTGCTTCTTTGGAGAGACAAAAACCAAGTGTGCTTGTGTGAGGTGATTTTAAAACAAATCCCAGCCTTCAATTTCTTTTGTGCTTCTTTGGAGTCAATCATAGCCATCGAAAATACTTGGGAAGGGTGAAGGATTTGCCTTAAATGGCACTTATCAGCTGGGGGTTGGTAGAGGAGTGGTTGAAATGATTTTTTCTAGGGTGTTGAGTGTTTTGAGGGAGAAGGTATGGGACGACATGTCCAAGTTGCCTAGTTGTACCTGGGTTTTGTTTTGGGAGGGGAAGAAAGAAGTTTGGGTAGGTTGACAGCTTTGGCCCCTCACTTCTTATAACTTTATTGTAAAACTTCGCCCAGTTTTGCAATTTCGACCCTTGTCTTTTTCTTTTGTAATACAACTTGAGGTTTGGCAGTTTTAGTCCCTCAAGTTGTATTTTCTTTATGTGTCTGACTTTGGCTTCGGATTGACTTTGTCTTTTCCATCCCGTGCTTGGTTTGGTCGTTTTTGGCTTTCTTTTTGAATATCCGTTCTGCAAATTCATATGCAAAATAAAATTCAATGTATTTTGGTCGTTTTTAGTTCTTTAAGTCCGTTTTTAATGGACAAATGGTTTGTGTATTAACACAAAACTAAAAATCCCCATAATAAGGTTTTGCCGTGTCCTCACGCCAATGTTATGAAGTAAAATCACTAAATAACCAAGAATCTTAATCTCCTTGACTAATACTTCGAAAAGTAGCTAGGCATTTGTCAAGGGGGAAACTAAAGATTCAATTGCATTGGACGAGTCCAGTTTTTCACCAATTTTTTATTTCTTCACTAACTATCCCTAATATTTTTGGATTTCATTCTTTTTCTTTCTTAACTCATGTTTGACTTTCTTTATTTTATCAACTTGGGATCATTAGTATGAGAAGCGCCCATTAGAATAATCTGACGGATAGTCCTGACGGATAAAATTCATTCGTCCCGATTTTTCACAGATCCAAACCAAGCAAGTAACAGATCATTTGTCAATATAAGTCTAATGTTAAGCTATCATACTTATGACTTGTGAACTTTTAACTCCAAATGGATATATGAGTTTAATGTTTGTATCATATCAAAACTCAACCTAGTTCATCTTATTTCCATAGTCGTATTCAAGATGTATCATGACTCAAGCACACAACTTATTACGACCTTGTAACTTGTTTTTAAAGAGAAAATTTTAATTGTAGTAACTTTTTGCAACATCTTCACATCATAATCATAAGTTCTTACAGCTGGAATGCGTTGCTTTGTTTTTAAACCTACTAGCCTCGCTCTATTGTAGGATTATCAACAACAACGACGGGGTTCTTAGTTTGAAAAACCACTCGTTGCTAGCGTAGTGGAAATCACATCAACACCTTCTTCTTATATGGCTAGGATAGGTGGTCTTAGTTTGAACCTCACTTAGACCGCGCTTCATGGTGAGATATCACAACACAAAATCCGTGAAGTAAAGATGTCTTAGTTTTGAACCCCCACTCGTGGCTAGCGTAGTGGGATAGACGACACATCTTTTACTTGCTCCATATAATCAAATGTATGCTATTTGGTGTTATTTCAATATTCATGATCTTTGCATTCATATTTCTCATGCTTCTTGGCTTTTTAACTTTCAAATCACTAAGAACAGAAAAAACTTCGCTTTAAAGGATTCAAGTTACAAATTTGAAAGCTTTTTTCTAAAACATCGATTGAACTTTGTGAATTGAAATGAGCACGTTTGATTAGGTGGATTAAGCTATGGAGAAAAAGCCACAAGATTTCATATGAGCTTTAGTAAGTATCTTGCTCAGCACATTAACTTATTATTTTACTCTATCACTTCTTGTTCTTCACTTATTATAATTCGAAAGCATAAGAATTCGTGAAAGCTTTAGGCCTACTATTGAGGAAACTAGGCTAGGGCTCACCTGCCCGTCTCGAGTACATAAATTATTCTCGTTTACCCATTAAGAAATTCAAAACTGTTCGACAAAACACTTATTTTATTTTTGAAAATTCTTAATAATTTTTTTTTTTTTTTTTTTGTATTTTTGCAAAAATTGTTGGAAAAACGGATTACGTGACAACAATGGCTGCAGACTAGGGATTACGTGATAACAACGGCTGCAGGCAAAATCAAATCGAAGATCCCCCCCATACTAGAACTAAACATCGTCCTCGATGTTTTGAAAGGGGCACCTACGTAAATCTAAGGCCGTTTATAAAGTGTGCCAAAAGATAAAACGTTAGTCGATTAGATTTGGATACTGGATTCCCAAAATGAAGCTGAGGATGTGAAACTCTTGATAAAAATACAAGCACGAGAGTTCTTCACAATCCGGGCAATCCTGGACAATTAACAACACAAACACGAAACACGGGTAATGGAAAAAACAAACCTCCATACAACAAGAAAACATTTATTCATAATACTACGATAAGCATGGGGTGCCTCCCACGAAGCGCTTGTTTAAGGTCACTATGCTTGACCCGTCACCAGAATTTATTGGACATTTGGGAATGTTTGGAGATCCGGGACTACCAATTGTGGTACGTCCCCTCCAAAGTAGTGCTTTAAACGATGACCATTCACTTTGAAATTTGGCCCGGAGTTTTGAGATAACTCGATGGTGCCATATGGAAAAACTTGTGTTACAGTGAATGGTCCACTCCAGCGGGTTTTAAGCTTTCCTGAGAAAATCTTTAATCTAGAGTTAAAGAGGAGGACTCGATCACCGACGTTGAAAACGCGGTTTTTGATCTTGGAGTCATGGATCCTCTTTGTCTTTTCTTTATAGATCAAAGAGTTCTCATAAGCTTCATCACGGAGCTCATTAAGTTCATTCAGCTGAACTTTCCTATGGTCACCAGCGGTTTTCAGATCAAAGTTTGTATGTTTTAAGGCCCAGTAGGCCTTGTGTTCTAACTCAACTGGCAGATGGCAGGCTTTTCCGTAAACCAGCTTATATGGAGTACACCCAATGGGTGTTTTGTAAGCGGTGCGGAAAGCCCATAAAGCATCATCGAGCTTATCTGACCAAGAGGTACGGTTCTCTCCTATTGATCTCTCAAGAATTCTCTTCAAGCCCCGATTGGAAACCTCGACTTGTCCACTTGTTTGTGGATGGTATGCAGTGGAAAGTCGATGGGTAACTCCATATTTAAGCATCACCTTGGCAAATTGATCATTACAAAAATGAGTGCCTCGGTCACTGATAATTGCTCGGGGAGTTCCGAATCGGGCAAAAAGAGCTTTCAAAAATCTGACTACAACCCTAGCATCATTGGTGGGGAGCGCTTTTGCTTCAACCCATTTTGATAAATAATCAACGGCCACGAGGATGTATTTGTTGCCTTTGGATGATGGGAATGGCCCCATAAAGTCAATGCCCCAGACGTCAAAGATTTCACAAACTTGGATGGAATTTTGTGGCATCTCATCCCGTTGTGAAATTTTTCCTTGACGCTGGCATGAGTTGCAGTTTTTAACCAACTCATGGGCATCTTTGTAGATTGTGGGCCAAAAGAATCCGGAATCGAAGACTTTCCTTGCTGTGTAGTTAGCACCGTGATGTCCACCGGTGGGACCATCGTGGCAAGCCATGAGGATGTCATGGGCTTCCTTGCCAAAAACACAACGTCGAATAACTTGTACCGCACAGATTTTAAATAGAAAGGGATCTTCCCAGAAATAATGCTTCACGTCTTTGAAGAATTTTCTTTTCTGCTGGGTTGACATTCCTTTGATCACGAAATTTCCAGCATGGTAGTTTGCAATGTCAGCAAACCATGGGGTACTAGCATCAAGAACAACAATCGAACTAAGAGTTTTAAGAGGAAACTTTTCATTTATCTCCTTTGGATCGAGCTCATTCTCGTGAGGATTCTCTAATCGTGAAAGATGATCAGCCGCTAGGTTCTCAGCTCCTTTCATGTCAACTACATCAAAGTCGAACTCTTGAAGGAGCAGAACCCATCGGAGCAATCTCGCCTTAGAATCTTTCTTAGCACTCGATACTAGGAGTAGTGTCAAGATGCTTGTCCCCATACTTAGAGAGTTATTGGGCTCCTCGATCGGTAAGTCGGGTGTGATTGCTTTAGACGTAGAATATCGAGCAATAATATCTC
>BQNB010028190.1:0-56905 GCA_026074375.1 Tanacetum coccineum | reverse complement strand
CTTGTATATCAGTTTTATTCTTTCTCATGTTAGGCTTTTATTTGGCTTTTGATAGCTTGGGCTGGCCCGGCCCATTTAAATGGGTTACGGGTTGGCCCAATAAAATCCGAAGGCACCTTTGGACTCGTTTTCTCGCGCTCTTTTCGATCCCGTGCTCGGTTCTGTCCGGTTTTTCTTTATTTTTGTCCATTTCTTTAATATCCGTACCTGCACATACACAAACACAAAAACAACATATATTTGCAATTTTTATTATGTTTTTGGTCTTTTGAGTTCGTTTTTCATGGTAAAAGGTATGTATAAAATAGCGAACACCAGTGTGCAAAGTTGAAAATTTTGAAGTCATAAAGTACTCACTAAGGGCTAACGAGGAATACATTTCCATAAGCACACGTAAGAACAACGCTTGGAAAAGAAACGAAGATAATATATCTCACATCTACCAAGAAATTTTTGGAAGAAGGTCGAAGGGTGGACCGTGATATGCACCAAGGAATAAAGAAGCTGAAGAAAAAGTCTAACTTAAAGACTTCACTAAAAAGAAAAGTGCTTGCTGGGAGACAACCCAATTTATTTTATCGATTTTGTCTTCCTAGACATCAATACGGCCTATCCAACCCCACCCATACGACGTATTGAATGTTTGGACGTTATCAAGTCCTTTTTTTGCATTTTTAAACTTTATTGTCAGATTATCTATACGAAGTATTCATTAATATGATACGGCGTATTTAGTAATCTGACTCGTACCACAGATACTTTTTACAGGCCCCAATACGGCATATCCTAGTTTTGAGGATACGGCGTATCGACTTCCTATATAGTTTTTTGTTTTTGTTTTTGTTTTCTGACCATTGAATACCCGAGATAGAATTGCATTATTTTTCCTATATCTTATACAGGACCTTCTGAACAAAGATGATTTTTGGTGGAGTATTTATAATCTAGAATACTATGTGTTGTAGCCATGCTGGCATACAGACCCGCATTTACAACACACAATCTTGCTTATCAACGCAACATGGAAGATCATACCAAGCAAATCCTAGGGAGTTTCTCGTTCTAATTCTTTTAATTTTCCATTTTTAATGTTTTATTTATACAACGAGGACATTTTATAATTCAAGTGGGGGAGGAGAATTAGAACGCTTACTTGTCTTATTTTTCACAATAAAATGCTTAAATTATACCTAAATTTAAAAAAAATCAAGCATACTTTTGTGAAATTATTAGTTACATAACCTGCACACATAACCCTTGTTAGATATTGTGAGAATTTAGCCTTATCCGTTTCTAAATGTTTACCCAAATTCCACAAAATTATGAGTGCGCCGGTGATGTTGTAGACTTTAGAACTTGGCTTGGTATATCTATTCGAGACCACAATAATAAGTACTATTCTAATAGATGGAGTAACTCGTTTAAACTGGTAAATTTCTAGGAATACACACAAAAAGCCTATATATGTGGTGATATTAACTAACCATACTGGTTAGTTAACCCCCATATAAACCCTTTGTTTACTCTCATTTTTAGAGTAAGATTCCCCTAGAAAAACATGTTGAGCCATTCCATTTTTTCTCTTACAGTAAATGTTTGTTTCGTTACACCTTAGCCTATCCTATTAGATTAAGTCCTTAATCAGTTGTTAGTTGCTTTTGTGTAAAGTATTGTATTTCATGTATTGCAATGAAAATTTTCTATCTCTGGTATGGTTGGTAAAATTAAACAATGCAATTGGGCACGTGTTAATTTTTCATCCATGGTTAGGTCGGGAAATTGCTCAATGCAATGGGAATGTAAAAAGTAGTAGTTTTTCAAATGTTTTACTACTTTCACAAATTATTATTTATATCCGAAGTATGGAGGATTATGGATAAATTATCCGGATTGATCATGATCGTGAAGATGGTGAAATTATGCAGAAATTCGTAGTATGTTTATATGATGATAAAAAAATTGAAAAAATTAGAAAATTGCAACAAAAAAGAGGACGAAGTTTGGAGGATTAGATAGTCGGTTCTCATAAGCTTAAACCGATGAAATTATTTGAAGGTCGATTATTCGTTGATACGTGGTATAAATCAACGATGTAAAGTTTTGTATAAAGTGGTAGATATCGCCACTAATTTTTGTAAAGTATGTATATTATGGACGATTGAGAGTTGACCGTTATGGGAACGCCAACTAAGGGTTGTTTTCATTTATCTTTGATCAAGATGTTTTTTGAGTCTGGTTCGTGTCTACTAAACATGGAGTAGTCCACGATTTGTGTCTTTATCATGGGAATGGTCGGAAAACTTACTAGCAACATTGTACCTTATTTGTTTGGACTTAATCTATTTGTTATGTTTCTTTAACAACAATTACTTTCCCTTTCCTAATCTCTATCCTTAGGTCTTACTCGAATGAGGATGCGAGCAATCATATATGTCTATTCCATCGCTACGACCATGTATGTGTGATTTTTTCCGCCTTGTTGGTTTATTACTTTTGGAGAAAGGATTAGAAGATCCATACCCTATATCACTTTTCGTCCTAACCATTGGTTTTACTCGAGTGAGGTAATTGAATGCAATCATGTATGTCTATTCCATCGTTATGGATGTGTATATGTGGTTTGTCACCCTTGCTGGTTTACAACTTTTGGTAAAGACTACTAGTCCTATTCTTTAGCTTATTCGAGTTAAGGAATGAATGCAATCACGTTTGTCTATTCTATCTTTATGGATGTGTATGTGTGGTTTGTCGCCTTTTCTGGAATATTGGTATCGATAGAGATTATAAAGAGTGATCAAACCCTTTAAAACTAAAAAACCCAATTTACCTTTTGAAGACTTGTTACACCTTAGCTTTAGTAGTGGAGATGTGTATCCTTGCCAAGCCTATGATAGAATACTCGTCACGATCGAGCAATTGAGCGAATTAGTTACATCTTACCACATAGATTAGTCGAGTGATTTGAGTGATTTCATATTCCTATTTCGTGAGGTGTTTGGTTGTGTACTAGTAATTTAACAAATAAGTGCCTAAAGGAAAAATCCTTGACTACGGTTGAGATACATTTTCATAAGTTTTCTAAAGTCTACTGGAGGACAAGTAGGATTCAAGTGGGGGGTATTTGATGACATCAAATAACGTCACTTTTATAGCATCATTTATCCCATGTAAATTACCCATTTTGTTTAGTTATTGCACGAATTGTTACTTAATCATTTATATTTGAGAATTGCAGTAATTATGGGGTACTTTGTGAAGATTAGCAAAAAGGCGTGCATTCTGGAGCTTAAACAAAGAAATCAAAAGAATATGTGCATGCACTTCACAAGAAAGCACGAAGAACTAAAGACTTATACGCCGTATCCAGGAAGTTCCATACGCCATATTCTATTTTGAGTATTTAAAGATCCAGGAAGATATTGAACATGGTCCCTACTCTAAGAAAACTCACAATACGTCGTATTAACCTCAACCAATATGGCGTATCGTAGAAATTCCAGACAATATAAATAGAAGACCTAAAAATGAGTTTTAGGTGTGCTTGATCATATATAAAGAATAACAATCACCAAAGTACGATTTCAAGCAAGACAAGAAGAAAGCAATATAAGGTCTCGCAACGTGCTTAATTCCATAGGAAACACCTTCTAATTCTCACTCTTAATAATCGTTCAATTTTTGGTATCATTCGTTTAACTCGGTTTGTATACCTTGGTTGTTTGTTATTATGCTTGTATACATTACAATGGTTAAGGGATAATACCCTTGGGTATTAGCCATGATTATGATAATATAATGTTTGGTTTGTTTATATCGATTGCTTAATTTATTGTTGATTGTTGATTATGTTTATCAATTCATACTTATCTATGTGCTTAAGTATATGACCTATCATTGAACTGGGTCTAGTGATACCGACCAAGTTAGCTAGATACTGGGATGGCTCTCCATATTGCAATTTATATATCTAGAATCATATGATCACAAATATTGACCTATCTTTACCATTGGTTTAGTGAACAAGTTGGGCTAGCAGGTGACCTAGGATCAACAAATAACGTTCTGATTCCCTTGGTAAAGACTCGGATAGTGGACTACTAGAATATAAAGAGCCGTTAAGCAGTAAGTGGGTAAAGTCCCGATGGGCTAGGGTTTAATAAGATCACCATTATTAATCTCCTAAGATAGATTATAATCAGCAAATAAAATAATTTATACGGATGCGTTTAATTGTGACATAATTCTACGTGTCTAGGTTTCAGGAAGAAGTACCGTTTGAATCTAGGAAAGATATAACCCTCGAAATAAGTCATTCATTGCACTAAATAAACAAACCAACGTTTTATTTGATTAATCATGGTTAATATAGTTTCCTTAGAATTGGCTTGATCACTATTCTATCCTTTGATTATTGTCTTGCATGTGTTTTGGTAGCGGAAGTAGATTTAAGTCACCACCAAACCTGTGCCAGTCTCTCAGATTGAAAACCCCCTTATCCGTTAAAATTAGGTTTAGCATAGATTTAACATAGATTAGATAGATTATATCTAACATAGACAACTAAAATACTGATAGACTTAGGAATTACGTTTTCGCTCTTAGTGATCGACACCCTACTTACCAACGAAGCTACAACTGATCGGGTACACTGCCCGTTAGTGTTATTTTTAGGTATACTCAGAATAATATAAATGTAAAACTTGATAATAAATAATACCTAAACTACAACGACACACATCAAGTTTTTGGCGTCGCTGCCGGGGAGTGAAATTGTTAATTTTTATTTTTATTAGTATTTTAGTTCTAACTTCTAACAAATTTTGATTTAGTGTAATTTAATTAGTGTAAAACTTTTAATTTTTGAGTCTTAGGGTTGGATTATCCATTTAGATCTAGTGTAATTTAATTAGTGTAAAATATAAATGGAAAACTTGATAATAAATAATACCTAAACTACAACGACACACATCAGCAACCTATTAGGTTTGCATCCATGACGGATTTCCACTTTTTCGGAACCTTAAGCTCTAATCTGAGCCAAACGATCCTTCAAGACGCATGGCGATCAGAGGTTTGTATGATGCTTGCAAGGAGAGGTATGGTCACGGAAAGACTTAGGTAGAAATGTTTACCTTAACTTAGTCGTGGCCAAACTTCTCCTTGCAGGCATCAAGATTTTCCAGTCTTTTTATACTATACAAATTAAGGCAGTGATGATAGTTGTGCGCATTTGAATGTGTCGTTCACTAATGAAATCAAATAACGTCACTTTTATAGCATCATTTATCCCATGTAAATTACCCATTTTGTTTAATTATTGCAAGAATTGTTACTTAATCGTTTATATTTGAGAATTGCAGTAATTATGGAGTACTTTATGAAGATTAGCAAAAAGGCGCGCATTTTGGAGCTTAAATGAAGAAATCTAAAGAATACTATTCTAACATCCAATATGCCGTATCCATCAAGGAAGATACGGTAAAAAAGATAAGAGAGCTTATAAATGACTTAAACTAAATTTCATTAATGAAAGTTACTGATTACATTACTTGAAAAGGAGATTACAAAACATTTTTAAGGAAAATTACATTTAAGAAAAATACGAAATTTAAGCTAGACTAAATTACTAAAAACCTAGATATCTTGTGTGTGAGAGGTGAGGCCTATTTATAGTGCCAAGCTGAAGCTTCCAGACCCTTTTCCTTTGCTCTCCAATCTTTCAATCTTAGCCAATCATTTCTTCAATCATTTGAGGGCTATTGTAAGCCGTTGGATCATTGTGTGGACACCTGAAGATCGCCAGCGTGTCATTCCCTTTTGGATGACATTGTGCTTCTTTTGTGAGAGGAAATGGTACAAATACCCACTAATTTTGTGCTTTCACCATTGCTGACGTGTGAGGTGAGCTTGAGTGAGGATAAGTAACCCCTTGATTTGACTGATTTGACCCTTCATTTGTATTAGGGAGCTCATGAATTGACTAATGGGCCCTTTAATTCTTAATTGCCCCTTGTTTTGACTAAGGTGAATGGTGGGAGAGACGATGAATAGTAACACGATTTTACCCGCCCTTTTTCTAACTGAAAAGGGTAAATCGGTTTGAAGTTTGGGAAGTTGGCAATTTGAGTCCTTGTTGGCGTTATCTTTTATTTTTTTAGTTTATAAATAACTTTCGAAAAGTGCTAGATTAGCCCTTGTGTTTGTTATAAAAGGAAAATGGGTTTTGTTGACTTTTATTGACCATAGTTTGACTGGATTTGACTGAGGCTTGACTTTCCTGGCTTTGCTTCCGGCTTTTGTTCACTCTTCCGTTCTCGTGTCCGTGCTTGCTTGTTTTTGACGGTTTTCATGTGATTTTTGATATATCCGTACCTGCACACACAAAACACAAATACAAGCATATTTTTGCTATTTTTGGTCTGTTTTGGGTTTAATTGGGTTATTTTAGTACAAACGGTTTGTGTAATACTACTTATCAAAATTCCCCAAACTAAACTATTGTGTGTCATCACGCAATACTTCACATGCCTTATAACCAATTACCTCGAAACTTCCCCAAACCTAGAACCTTTGAAAATTTAGCAAAAGATTTTTGCCTGAGTTAGATTAAGAGGATCACAAGTTATTAAAACACACGATTTCCCTTTTTCTAAGATTTTTCTTTTTTATGGATTTTTTCTTGATTAAATAAATATCTAAATTTTGCAACTTATTTGTGTTGGAACATAATGTATTGTTTTTTCATTACCATGGGTAACTTTAAGGATTCATAGTACGAAAGCACAATTAAGTGTCTAAAAAGATAATCTTCATCATCCGATTTTTTTCACTTTTCCTATGCTAGCTTAAAAATAAGTCACTTGCTAATTTATCGAACTAGATGCTAAAGCTACTTATAATGAAACTTATGAATTCCTCTTCCGACATAAATCATAAATTAAGTGTGTGTGTTCAAATTAATTTAATCCATTAAATCCACATATTAGACTAGTTGAATCCGACCAAGTTTACACATAGCCTTTTGGGGCTTAATATGTTAATAACTTAGTAGAATCATAACTCAAAAGCCAAACACAAAAACTCCTTAGCTAAGACCATCGTTGGTACTTGTCCCATAAATGACTTTCTTCTCTAGCAATCCCACGTCATCGGGTAAAGTGCTAAGGCTTTTGACACCCACATACGGAGCAATACTAACCGAAACGCAATGAACTTCTGATGATAAAGCATTTTGTAGACTTTTGCAAACACTTAAGCTCAAAAGAATACCTTGGTTTTAGAAAATGAAACTTTTACTATTTATTTTCTAACTTGCAACATTATTATTTCTATATTATTAGGCTAGGAATCGGTATCACTTTTCTTTCGACGACACATCGGCCTCGCCTCCGACAAGAGCTCGTGTACTTATTATGATACCAACCCTAAATATACACCCTCCATCCTTTCTTTCGATGTCACATAGGTGACTAGCGAAACCGACAAATGCCCATGTACTTTATTGCGATGGAGTTTGCATATTAATTATTAACACTTAGGATTTATAACTTGCATCCTTTTTATTCACTAACTACATCTTTATAGATTTTTTTTAAATTGATTTAACACATTATTTTTGCAAATAGAAAAGTTTCGTTTTTTAGAAAACCAAAGTATAAACTTGAACTAAAATTCTTATTTACAAATGATGTCGACTTCATCGATAAAGCTTTTTTCTCTAAATATGTTGATTAAACTTTTAAGAGTAAAACTCTAATTTGTAAAAATTAAAGAGAACACGTATAATTAATCATTTTAAGAACTCCTGGGAAGAAAAACCACAAGTTATTCTTATAAGCCTTTAAGTTTTCCAAATAAACTTTGCTTAGCATCCTAATTTGTAAACAACACTATCATCTCTTATTCTTCACAAAAGAACTTTGCAAATACTTAGCCTATATAAAATCCAACTCGGCATATTTAAAATCTTCTTGAGATTAGCACAAGTTTTCATTTACTAACGATTCAAGTTTAGCATGTTTAAAGTCTACATGAGACTAGCACAAACTATCATCATTAATTGTTAAGGGAAAAAGCTAGAACTCAACACGTACGATCGGGTCAAAAATTACTTCTTATTCCTACCATCGGAAAACCTACATTTTTGTCTTAACACTTTTTTTTTTTTGATAAGAACTTAAAAATTTAAAATTTTTGCTATTTTTGTGGGAAAACGGGTACGTGAGAACAAACAATAAGCAAGCAACATCAAATCGATAGATTCCCTTCCCCAAACTTAAAACGAAACATTGTCCTCAATGTTTAAAGTCGGGTCTCTACGAAAATCTAAGCCGTTTATGAGGTATGCAAAGATAAACGTGAATCGATAATGATGAAAGGATATCGGGTCTCCCCAAACTAATTTCACACAAAGGATAAAAAGCTCGAGTAGAACGGGAAACAACACCGGACACGAGAGTCTTTAGAAATAGTTGGGTTAATCCTACAAAAATCACAACATAAACAGCAACAATTAACGAGAAAATTAGAAAGGAACAAGCCTCTCTCAAACACAACACATTAGATCAGAACTAGAAAGAATTAGAAAAGGAATTAGAACATGGGGTGAACTCCCCCCCCCCCCATGAACATCGGCTTGTTTTTTGTCACCGAGTTGCAAGCTTGACTCTGATCAACTGAATTTTAGTTGGTCCAAAGGGAAAGTTTGGAGGGTCCGGGATACCCATAAATGGTGGTGTTCCCCTCCATAGTATTGCTTAAGACGGTGGCAATTAACTTTGAATTCAAATCCATCGGCATGAGTCACGTTGCAGTGCCATAAGGATTATTCGATGATTGTGAAAGGTCCGGGACCATGGGATTGACGGCTTTCTAGAGAAAATCTTAACGGGAGTTGAAAAAGCAAGGAATTGATCACCAACATTGAAGGATTCGGTTCTTTATTTTGGAATGTGTGACTTCTTTGTCTTCTACTGTGTAGATTATTGAATTTCATAAGATTGATCACGTAAGCTTGCTAAGTTCATTGAGTATGAAGCTTTTGATGATCTCCACGGCCGGCCTTTAAACGTAGTTGCTATGATTAAGAGCCACATATGATTTGTGTTTATAGTTTCAATGGTAAGTGACACGCTTTTCCATAGACTATCTTGTATTGGAGTGATACAATTGGAGTTTTGCAATGAGTGGTCACTAAAAGCACTAATGAAGTCATTAACTTGTTCTGACCAATGTCGACACAGTTTTAGCACTACCGTCCTATCTAAAATTCTTTTAAGACCTCAGTTTGTGTCTTCAACTTGTCCACTGTATAAGGGTGGTACAGGAGTTGAAAGACTGATGGGTCGACACATATTTATGACATAACTTTATCAAATTTGTCGTTAACATAAATGGGTCAACGATCGCTTTTATGATTGCTCTCGGAGCACGAATCGGGAGGAAAATGGATTTTATGAACTTAATCAACTACTCTAGCATCGTTGGTGGGGTGCGCTTTTGCTTTAACCCATTTAGTAAAGATATCGACGGCTTCTAGAATATATTTGTTTCCTTTGATATAGGATAAAGGTCCCATAAAATCAATACCCCAAATATCGAAAATTTCACAAACTTGGATTGCATTTTGAGGCATCTCATCACGATGAGAGATTTTGCCTTGTCTTTGACATGCATCACAAGACTTGATCAATTCGTAGGCATCCTTATAAATCGTAGGCCAATAGAAACCGGCGTCAAATACTTTCCGAGCTGTGATGTTGGCACTGTGATGGCCCCCGGTGGGTCCTTCATGACAAGCTTTGAGAATTTCAAGAGCTTCTTGGCCAAATACACATCTACGGATGATTTGGTCCGCACATGTTCGAAAGAGATAAGGATCATCCCAAAAGTAATGTTTTAAGTCCTTGAAAAACTTCCTCTTTTGTTGGGTTAACATTCCTTTGAACATAAAATTCCCCGTGTGGTAGTTTACTATGTCGGCAAACCACGTAATATTTTGCTTATCATGAGAAGTCACCATATTCAATGTTTCAAGAGGAAAAGTTTCATTAATATCTTTAGGATCAAAAACATTCTCATACGGGTTTTCAAGACGAGAGAGGTGATCGGCTGCATAGTTTTCAGCTCCCTTGGTATCGATAACTTTGAAATCAAATTCCTGAAGAAGTAAGACCCATCTAAGCAATCGTGCTTTGGCGTCTTTCTTGTTAAGAAGGTATTTCAATGCGGAATGGTCTGTGTAAACAACACTCTTGTTCATGATTAGATATGATCGAAAACTAGCAAATGAGATAAACAACTGCAAGCATTTCTTTTTCGGTTGTTGTGTAGTTTGATTCTGCTTCAGTCATTGTCTTACTTGTGTATGAATATGGTTCTGAAAATGTTCTCAATCCTTTGTTCCTTGAACCGCACCTATTGGCATAATCACCTTGCATCGCACATGATTTCAAAAGGTTGGGCCCAATTTGGTAGCTAATGAGAATTGGAGCTCTCGGTTACTTCTTTTCAATGTTTGAAAGGCAAGAATGCAATCCTTCCGAGAAAATGAACAGGAAGTGTTATTCTCTACAGAGATGGTCATGGGTCGAGAGATTTGGAAAAGTCTTTGATAAAATCTTCGATGAATCCGAATGCCACGAGAAAACTTCTGATTCCTTTAACGGTGTTGGTATGAGGAAGTCTTAGAAATTACATCAACATTTGGCCTTATCGACTTTCAAATTCATTTTCTTAGAGACTTATGTCCCTAAAACAATGCCTTCTATAACATGAAATGGTCTTTTCCCAATTTAGTGGCTAAATTGGTGTTTCACACGTGGTTTAAGCATTTTCGTCTTAATTTAGCAAGGCACGAGGAAAAAGATTCTCAGGGAAAAAAAATTGAAAAAATCGTCCATAAAAAACCTCATTCGTTTTTTTATAGTGTCGTAGAAAAATGGCCAATCATAACATCGTTGGAAAGTTTGCGGGTTGCTTTGCAACAAACCAAATGGATACGGACGGTACATGACGGAAGCGGAAAATTCCATATGGGCAGGTGAAAGTAGTTTTCTCTTGGTTATGTCAGGTTCAATTTGGATTTGTAAATTACCCTGAAAAACATTCTAAGAAACATTAAAATTCGTTACGGCTTAATCGCTCTCTACATTGGGGCCATGTATGGTAACGGAAAATGGTCTTTACAAGTTGCTTCGTTTAACTTTCGATAATCGATGCAAACTCTCACGCCGGGACTAATCTTGTAGGCATCCAATTCATTCTTCTTCGTTTTTGACAAACGGTCATAGTACCTTTTTTAGGAACACAATGGACTGGACTAACCCATGGACTATCCGAGATTGGATAAATCAATCCCGCGTCAAGAAGTTTTTCTACTTCTTTCTTGATGACGTCATGGATTTTAGGGTTTTTAACCCTTCCTTTTGATGTTGGAAATTAAAGGAACGTAATCATCTTCTAAAAGGATTTCTTGTGAGAGCAAATTTCTGGTTCTATGCCTCGGATATCAGATAGGTTTCAAGCCAATTGCCTTGTTTTTGGTTGTTTTTTCAGAACGTTAATGAGTGAGGTCTTTTCATCTTGGCTCAAATCTTTTTGAAATTATGACTGGCCAGAGATTGTTATTTTCCTATAAGAACGAATACTCGAGATGCGGACGGAGGGTAATCTTTAAGTTCGACTTCGGAAGTCAACTTTTGGTTCATTAAAAGTAGACATATTCGAGTGAAGACTTCTTTGGTTCAATACTTTAAGATCACTTCTTTTTCGAGATTTCGGCGTGAATAATCTCCTTGATTTGCTGAAGGTAATGGAATCATTGTTGAGAAGTGCCAGAGAATTGAGAATGTCACTCGGGATCGTAGTACTTAGCTTCAAGTTTTCGCTTTTATAACAATTTGCTCGTCATCGATGGCTTGAAAAGCATCAGGCTTCTTCAAAGGAGCAGAAAATTCACTTTAATCAAAAGGTGTGAGTGTCCGGCGATATGAAGTGGAAGGAAACAATCGTATCGTTAGTACGGAGAAGGAATTGTTATAAGCAAACGGAATCGGAAAATCCAAGTGTACTTTCTTTTGATAAATTTCACAAAGTGACAGCGATTAGAACAACCTTCTTCAAATGATTACAAGTTTGTTGGTTGAAATGGTAAGGTGCATCTCCACATTAAGTGGTTATCGATTGATCATCATTACTAAGAGTAAATATCTCCTTCGTAAACATGATTAAAAGCATGAGCCATCCTAAGGAAAGGGTCGCCCGGATGTAGTATTAACAGTGCGAGGATCGGCTATAAAATTAAGAAACAACAAAGTCGGCGTGAAATAAAATTTTCCTACTTGACAAAAAACTTTTCAGCTACACCGGTTGGTTTTGGAAATTGTACGGGGCGGCTATTCTAAACACCATTGTTGTTTCAGTTAGGCACGGAAGAGTTGAAGCTTTTTCCAAATGGATAAAGGCATGAGATTGATACTAGCAACTAATCGGCAAGGGCTAAAGTACTATCGAAAACTCTGAAAAATCACTTAGGAATGAGAAATTTGATTCGGGGTTCACCTAGATTTTTGGAAGCTTTTTTAGGACAACTGCACTACTATTTTAATTAACGCATTTGGTTAACTCAATTAATTTGTCTTTGTTATTAAGCATCCTTTTTGAAAATGGGAGCAATACTTTGGCTATATGAATGAGAGCATCCGTTGAAACTTAGTCAAAGTGAGATTACGGAAGTTTTCCATAACCTTTTTGAGCTAGGGATATCATCCTTTTCACGAAATCTTTTGTTTGTTGACTCTGAAGGGTAAGGCAAACTAGGTTTGGTTTTGTTAGCATCGAAAGAAAAGGTTCGTCGATTGGTTCTTTGTTTTTGGTTTATCTTGGACGAATGGAGGGAGGTTGGATGTTTTGCGTGCTCGGTTAGCTCCGTATCTTTGTCATCTCTACTTTCCGTTTCACCACCAGAGGTTGGAAAAGGAGGTTGTGGCAATCGTATGAAAACCCCACTAAGAGTTGTATTGCCTTGGCTTCGTTTCCTTGGGTTTGAATGGTATTGCTCGGTTAAAGAACTTTGAACTTTAAGGTTGGTTGTGGATAGCTTTGCATGAACACTGAGGCATAATTTTCTTCGTAAATCTATCTTGTTTCTTAAAGAATCATTGAAACCTCTTTGAAAATCATTTTGGATTTCTTTGAAAATTTCAACTTCATTTGCAAGTTATTCTATTCGCATCATATTGCTTTAGAATAAACTTTCAAAATCCGTTTTAAGATATCCTTAGTTTGTGAAACGAAGAGATTAAAGCTTGAATTAATTCAAAGGTTATTTGTTGGTGGTTTGTTATGGTGGGATTTGGATAAATGGCTCCTGGTTGTTTGGACGGTTTTGATTAAAGTGCCTCATGGTTTCTGGTTTGAATCGAAATGTTTCCTTGTGTAACGGTTTTGGTTGTTTTGAACATTTGGATTGGTTGTGAAAACCTGGCTGGTCTCATTTGACTTGCCAAATTGGAAGTTGGTTTCTTTGGAGAAAATTACCAACGGCTGCGGTTTGTTGAAAATTGTTGGATATTGTCATGGAAAATGGGAAAATCGTTTCCTCCTCGAGTTAACGGACAATGATTAAAATGGTGATTTGATCCACACGTGACACATACTTCCTCAACTGCTTTTGATGGGTGCAGGAGTTAGAAACAACTAAAGCTTTCATTTTTTCATCATTTTGTTCATCTTGATAGTCATTCTTAATCCTCGAGAAGAGCGGCTATTTGTTTTGCATATCGAAAGAATTATAAGAAGGTGAAGAATAGGAAGAGAAGAGGGAGCATCCGTACTCACTCTTAATTCATCTGCTCGGACTCATTGAGTAACGACTTTTGACTTGCTTTCAATAATCGCTAAACCTTCTTGAGGCATCTTGTCTAAGAAATTGCCACCCGCGGCGGAATCTAAGGCATCTTGATCGTTTGAATTCAAAGAATTGTAAAAAGTATCGAGTTGGTGTAGTTCCGAGAAGCCATGGTGAGGACATTGACGAAGGAGTCCTTTAAAACGTTCCCATGCTTCGTTGAAGGTTTCGTTTGGTTTTTGATAAAAAGTAATGATCTCATTCCGATAGTACGTGGTTTTCGAAGGTGGGAAAAATTGATTTATGAATTTTGAAACAAGGTCGTCCCATGTGAGAATTGATCTAGGAGGTTCCTTGTCTAACCAATCTCGGGCTTCACCGTCTAGAGAAAAAGGAAAAAGCAAAAGCTTTATCGAATAATTTCCAGTTGTTCGGAACTTCGGATGTCTAACGTTGTGAAGTGGACCTTGTTAAAAAATCGAAGGTGATTGTGAGGGTCTTGTCTACCCGTAAACTTATTACTTTGCACAAGATTGATTAAAGGTTGTTTAAGCTTGAAATTGTTAGCATTAATCGGTGGGACAACTATAGCATCTTCATACCCCTCGATGGGTGCTTGTAAATTTGGGCCATTGTGTCGATTGTTCTAGCCATTGGAATAACGTTTTGTTTCAACAATTGGTTCTTCTAAATCAAAATTTTCAACAACCGGAAGAGTTTGTTGTTGACGACGTCTTCGAGATTGCGAACGAGTGCGCATAAAAAGGAAAAAACTAAAAATCAAAAGCAAAACTTTACACTAAATTTTTTTTAATGAATTTTTTAACGGTTTCGCTGAAAGAGACCTAACCAAATAATCAACTATTCACGGGGGTTTGCTAATTGAAATTGCTTTTCAAGGTGAGCTTGTATTTCGTAGAGACACAAAAATGGCAAGTGTTTAATCTTTAGTTTCGATTTTGGGATCCAAACAAGTTCACCGGAAATTGAAATGATAACACCTCCGTTGAGAATGTTATATTTTGGTATTTTTACCAATTGGTGATTTTTATTTCTAAATTTAAAAAAGAAGATTTTTTTATATTTTTTTTCTATTTTTTTATCTTTTACTTATACTAAAAAGAAAAGGAAAATATTTTTTTACTTTTTATATTTTATGATTTTTTTTGGATTTTTGAATAAAACAAAAATGAAACTTTCTAAGTCGAAAGGATCTTCAAACCAAATCAACAAACTCAAAACGAAGGAATCTTGACACTAGTCCCCGGCAACGGCGCCAAAAACTTGGTTGCAAGTTTTATAAACCTAAAATATATCACAATATAATATAATCCTAAGAGCAATTAAGAAAATTCCCTAAGGAAAATTCACTCTCAAAAATATATATAATATAATACAAAATACGTAAGTTTAACCGGGTAAGTATGATCACCCGGGTCGTTTCCCTAACGACTAGTGAAATTGAAACCTCGTTTAAGCTTGGATTCTGATTTGAATAAAGCAAAGATATTTTTGATAATCTATATCTACTAAATAAAAGCAATTTAAACAATTAAACAAAATTCTGGTTTTAAAATAAATAAACATGCGTGACTATAAAGTAAATAAGCTAAAATTAACCCCTAATAATGTTAAACTAAAAATTCTAAACCTAAAAGATAGGGATAAAAGAAAAAATTTTAGAAAAGGAAAAAACTCATTTTTGGCTTTTTAGATTAAAAGATATGATTTTTCTAAAATTTAAACTACTTAAAAACTATAAAAATAAAGAAATAAAAATTCTAAATTTTTTTTAAAAATTATACTATTTAAAGAAAAAGTGCCGGAATTTTATAAAAATAAAAAGCCCTAATTTTTATCTTTATAATAAATCTTAATTAAACTAATTAAAATCTAAACCTAATTACTAATTTAAACTAATAAACTTGATTAAAAATACTTAACTAAGGACTAATGGTGCAATGACCTAAAGGACTAACTGGGAAACTAACTAACTAACGAAAGGACTAATAGAAAAGTGACTGAAATTGAAAAGTTACAGTACCTACCCTGAGAGTCTAGCCCGATTTCAAAAGAAGTCCATTTTAGGCTTAAAAATAAGATGAAACTAAAAAGTGCTTTTCAGCAAGAACTTAAAGAAGCAAAGTTATAAAATAAGCTGAGGTGAACAATTTTAACAAAAACACTTAGGACTGAAATCCACTAATAAGCTCTATAAGAGCTTATCAATAAGCTGTTTACAGAAACTAGTGAGTTAAGCTCACTAGTGCTTTTTGACTTACAAGAAGCTCAAATTAAGTTCATTTTGAAAAAGGAAAGGTGATTTAGAAAGCTTAAGATGTGCTTAATCTATTGATGAAAAGAGATTTGAGCTTAACACTCTAGAGAACCACTGAAAATGATGATGGAAATTAGCATACTCAGGAATAACTAAGGAAATAAGCTCAAAACGAGAAAATAAGCTCAAATGCTGCAAAAGCAAAGACTTCAATTTGAGTTATTTGTTAAACTTAACTCCACAACTTATAAGCAAATAATTTAAGCAATTAAAACCTACTACTTCAAGCTAGATCTAAAATTTAAAAGCTAATTCTATTGCTAAACCGTTTTTTGGCTTTTATGAATTTTATTGGACTTTGACAGCTAAATTAAGCTAATAAATAAGCTAGAAAATGCAAATTAAAACTTATTCTATAATAAGCTAAACCTAGACTTAATCCTACTTGAATTTAAGAACCTAAAATCCTACTTTTACTTAACTAAAGTCTAATCTAAAAGGAGCAGTACTAACTGTGACAACAGTACTAACTTTTTGTTAGTACTGTTGGTGTAAAGTATTAGCAGTACTAACTTTTTGTTAGTACTGCTAGTGTAAACCAAGAGTTAAGCTATGAAAATAGCTACAAATTGAAAACTAGATGTTAATTTAGATTAAGCTACACCTAGACTACTAGTTACTAGAAAATTAATATCCTAAATCCTATGATAACTAAATCAATTATAAGCCTAAAGTTCAGCAGTACTATCTAACTTAGTACTGCTGACGTAGTTTGCAAAACATAAAGACCAATATGCAGGTTAACCTAGTGACTACCACTATCTTAAACACACTCAAATTGTGTGTTTAAACACAATGCAAGCAAAAATCCACATGCCTCTTAAGGGCTTTTGGTCAAAATTTCACAAGCAGAGCAAAAAAGAAAGGCAAAAAAAAAAAAGTACCATGGTGCTAGAGGAAAAGATTTAAGCCTATATAAACTTTTGAAAATTAGAAATCTACTTTGATAATCTGTTTTCCTATTGATCTTAAATGATATTAAAACTAACTCAAGTGTTTTGCATAAGAAACTTTTGATTTTAGATTGTCAGATTAGCTCAAACCCAAAAACTCCTTTAAGACTTATACGATTGAAAACGCTTTTTAAGGTTAAAATTAAATCTATGATAAAAGTTTTTAACTACCAGTTAATTTTTGGCTTTTAAAACAAGTTAATAAAAAGAAATTAACAGCTGAATTTAACTTAGAAATCAAATATTTAATACTATAGCTATATAATATTTTTGGTTTTTATGAGTTTTTATGGAGAACTATATGACAAATAAGAGATCTAGACTATTCAAAAGTAAAAAAAAACAGATGATCATCTAAGATTAATAAGCTAAACTAAACACAAATAAGTTCTAATAAGCAAATAGAATAAGCAAATAAGAAATGATAAGCATATAAGCTTTAACTAAGCAATTTAAACTAAAATTAGAGAAAAATAAAAAGATAAACTTACTTGAACCTTTCAGCTTATAGACTGAAAGAGCTTAAAATGAGCTTAAAAGCTTATTTAGACAATTTGGCTTATTAAGAGAGCTTTTGAATAAAAAGAAAAGAGAGCTTATAAATGACTTAAACTAAATTTCATTAATGAAAGTTACTGATTACATTACTTGAAAAGGAGATTACAAACAATATTTTAAGGAAAATTACATTTAAGAAAAATACGAAATTTAAGCTAGACTAAAAATTACTAAAAACCTAGATATCATGTGTGTGTGAGAGGTGAGGCCTATTTATAGTGCCAAGCTGAAGCTTCCAGACCCTTTTTCCTTGCTCTCCAATCTTTCAATCTTAGCCAATCATTTCTTCAATCATTTGAGGGCTATTGTAAGCCGTTGGATCATTGTGTGGACACCTGAAGATCGCCAGCGTGTCATTCCCTTTTGGATGACATTGTGCTTCTTTTGTGAGAGGAAATGGTACAAATACCCACTAATCTTGTGCTTTCACCATTGCTGACGTGTGAGGTGAGCTTGAGTGAGGATAAGTAACCCCTTGATTTGACTGATTTGACCCTTCATTTGTATTAGGGAGCTCATGAATTGACTAATGGGCCCTTTAATTCTTAATTGCCCCTTGTTTTGACTAAGGTGAATGGTGGGAGAGATGATGAATAGTAACACGATTTTACCCGCCCTTTTTCTAACTGAAAAGGGTAAATCGGTTTGAAGTTTGGGAAGTTGGCAATTTGAGTCCTTGTGTTCTCTTTTCTATTTTCTAGTTATAAATAACTTTCGAAAAGTGCAAGATTAGCCCTTGTGTTTGTTATAAAAGGGAAATGGGCTTTGTTGACTTTTATTGACCATAGTTTGACTGGATTTTAGCTGACGGCTTGACTTTCCTGGCTTTGCCTTCCGTGCTTTTGTTCACTCTTCCGTTCTCGGTCCGTGCTGCTTGTTTTTGACGGTTTTCATTGTGAGGGATTTTGATATATCCGTACCTGCAATACAAAACTTAAAATCAAGCATATGTTTTTGCCTTTTTGGTTGTTTGGGTTTAATTGGGCGTTATTTTAGGTACAATCGGATTATGTGTAATCTACACTTATCAACTATCTATTAGATAACATTTTCATAAATTTTCTAAAGTCTACTTGAGGACAAGTAGGATTCAAGTGGGGGAATATTTGATGACATCAAATAACGTCACTTTTATAGCATCATTATCCCATGTAAATTACCCATTTTGTATGATTATTGCAAGAATTGGTACTTAATTGCTTTAAGTTGTTATTTTCAGTAATTATGGAGTACTTTGTAAAGATTAGCTAAAAGGAACGCATTCTGGAGCTTAAATGATGAAATCTGAAGATTACTTGTTTGTGTAAACATATTCGCAGTAATCCAACAAGGAAGATTACGGCATATTTTGTGCCTTGTACTTCACAGATACCACAAAGATTTGAAGCCATATACGCCGTATCCAGAAGACCAATATACGCCGTATCCTGTCTTGACTAATTAAAGATTCTAGAAGATATTAAATGTGATCCAGTTCAAAAACGCCATATCAACCAATTTTCAAAGTCTATAAATACCAAATCCTAAAACGATTTAGGGTATGCTTTTTACCACCAAGTCTGATTTTTAGAAGATCTATGAAGCCATGAAGGTTCTATAAAGTGGTCTAATCGATGGGAAAAATCTTGTAATCTCTACACTCCACTATACGTGTTCGGTTAGCATTCTGTTTAATCGTTCATCAATGATTTCGTGTATTGTTACAATGACTATCGGCTAATACCTTTAGGTATTAGTTATGTTTATGATAATATAATGTTTTGATTTGTCTTTATATCGATTGTTCTTTATTTGTTGCATGTTGATTATGTTTATCACTTCATACCCGTTTATGTTCTTAATTATGTGTTTTTCCTATCATTCAACTGGGTCTAGTCCTACATATTTAATGCGCTACAACTTTGGTGTTGTTTGGACGTAGGCTAAGAGTCCAGGATAGAAACATATAACGCTTATTCATATAGCTAGAAAAATAAGATCTCCAACAGAAAGCCCTGTTTCGATCTATGGTTAAGTGGATAGGTAGACTAAGCCGGTGACTTAGGATTACACATAACGTCCTATTTCCGTAGGTAGTTAAGTGGGTGTGGACTACTAGTATATGAATTTCCATTAAGCAATAAGTTGGTAAAGCCTCTATGAGCTAGGATTCAATATAACCACCAATATAATTTCCTAGATAGATTATAATCAACGGTGTGAGCTTTATGCGGGTTTAGGTTAATTGTGACAGGATTAACTAGCGACAAACCTCGAGTCTAGGGAGAAGATCCACCTAACTTTGAAATGATATACCACCAACGAATTAATACAATCATTTCATGAATAGACAACCAAGGCATATTATTTGATTAAACTGGCTAATACGTTTTCCTTATGTTTGACCGCTTCTCAATCTTTTGTTAATCACCTGTGTGCGTTATTTGTCATCAATTTAGGATAATTAGAACTAAACTCGTGCCAGTCTCTCAGGCTGAAAACCCCCCTTTACGTTAGTTTAGGTTTAATTAAATAAAATGAAATAAATATATATTAAATATAAAATTTAATTAAAATAAAAAATAAAAAAAATAGAATTAAAAATATATAAATAAATATAAATAATATAAATTAATAAATTAAATAAAAAAATAATGTAATATAAATAAAAGTTAATATAATAAAATAAATTTAATATATAAAATATATAGAAAATAATATTATATTAATAATATAAAAAAATTTTTATAAAAAATATAAAATATTAAAAAATATAAAAAAATATTAATTTATAATATATTATATAAGTAATAAATATAAATAAAAATAATTATATATAATTTAATATAATTAATTAATTAAAATATAAAAATATTATACTATAAATTATTAAAAATATATTAAATTATAATAAGTATAAATATATTAAATAATTAATCATAAATATAATATAGTATTATTAAAAAAATAATATAGTATATTTATATAATCGAACGCAAAAGATAACAGAAAGTCAAAGGATACGATATAAGGTATAAAGGATAACACAGACATGATCAAAGGAATACAAATATAAGGTAAGACAAATCAGAAGTCAAATCATAGTGTAAGGTAAGATGAATCAGAAAATCAAATCAAGTCCAATTACCAAGCCCAAACAAATCATATCATAGTAACCATGGAGTAGCGAGCTCCAAATGTGAAAGACTGGATGCACGCCCGCCCCCAGAAACCCCAACAGGGAAGCCCCCCCCCAAAACATCAGTCACCAAATATCCAAATCTCATAATGTCATAATCCATCGAATACAACCAAATCTAGGGATGCATCCATACCGCCCCTTAAAGCAAATTATAATCTTCATAGGTGCACATATAATATCAAATGGGAGGACGGTGTGAGAAATCACTCACCCACACATGAGTCATGCCAAAGGTGCCTCAATGACACGGCCATGGTTACCTCATGCTAGGAAACAAATAGTGGCTTGGTTCTCAACTGAAGGGCTCAAAGCAAAGTCATATCAAAGTTCATTTCAAATGATCATAGTAAAGTATCAATGCAAAAGGTTCAAATATCAAAGTAGCATAAGCAGTCAAGATAGAACATAATAAACAGATCATGATATAGAACCAAAAATAAAGCTCGAGCAAAAGTAGCAGATCACATAAGAAATCAAGATAGAGAGGAAATTATGTCATGAGAAACCTAACGAAAAGTCAGAATATCTGTACCTATTCCGAAGCAAGCAATAACCAAAGAAAAACCACAGGAATATCACAATCACTCCTCTTGACCGAACCTAAGAAATGATGAATTTCTAAATTACAAACCATTCATTTAAGTTATACTTTCCATTTTTAGTAACTTTCCATTTTTAGTAACTTTCCATTTTTAGTAACTTTCATTTTTAGTAACTTTCTAAAATTAGTAATATTCACATTGAGATTCTAATAGTATTTTTAATAGCTAGGACAATAACATACAACCTACAAGTTCAGGGTAGAATATGACATCTTTCACATATTTCAGGGTTTAATAGCAAATCAACAATTTTCAAGGTTAAAAAGGATAAATATCAAAGTTTCACATTATACATATATACCTTCCATTTTCGTATTTACAAGTCAAACCCTTAATTTTACATAATTTACATATTTAGCCTTTTGGTTTATTATATTATATTTAAACATTATCTTAATTATCCTAATTACAAAACAATCCCTTAATAAGATTCAATTATGACAAAATCATTACATTATACATTAAATACTAACCAAACCTTCCACTTTTTAGAATTTACAATTTTAGTCCCTCTATTTTAATTAATTAATTTCTAATTACTTATTATATGTAATTAACCATTTTAATCCAAAATAATATCAATATGACATTTTATACCTCCCAACTTATTTTATACAGAATATAATAAATATAATAAAATGTTTAAAATAGGCCTCATAGTTTCAGAAATTACAAAACAAGTCCTTAAATTTTAAAATCAATTCGGCTAATACATAAATCACTAAAACCCTAATTAAATTTTTCCCCAAACACTTCCCAATTTTTATACAATCATTAGCATTAAATCCACCTGTAAAAATTATCAATACCCTAACCCTAATTCATTTTAACACTTTTCTTTCCTTTTTCCTTTTATTTGAAAATTGGTAAACCAAGAAAAATCCCCAATAATTATTCGAATCCTTCATAAATTTTTCCAACAATTTATATGAGTTATATGTGATATGAAAAACCTTAGAAAAATATAAAATCAATTTTACAAGTCTTATTAATGCCGATTTCATAATTGACTAAAAATTAGGGTTTCTAATATGTTTTAATTATTTCGAGCAATATAAAATGCATGAACATTTTTCCCAGGTATATTATGGATTATAAAGATGATAAATGAGATACAAAAATACCTTTGATGATTCTTGATGATTTTATGAATTATTAGTACCCGGTTGCTTAATTCGAACCCAAAACAATACCACAATCGAACCAAGCACTTTACAATCTTCCCACTATTTTTCCCACAATCCTTGACCTTCAAAACACCCAAGAAAAATCGTGCTTGCCTTGGAAAAATGTTATGCCGCCTCTTTTAGATTTTTAGGGTTTCGGGATTTTTGTTTTAGAGATTAATCCAAATAAAATGTATAAAAGAGTTATAATAGGAATTAGGCCGAGTTTAGGGGCTTACAAAATGAGTTTAAATCAGATTATAAAACTTGCCAATTTATTTTGTATTTATCCTATTTTATTTAGCTTAATTTGTATTATATAAATAATTAAATATACTTAATTATTTCGGCATAATTACATATATATAAATATTTATTTTTCTTACATAATATAAAGTATGTTGGTCTTACATAATTTCATAATTGTCACATGTGCATTTTTATAATTTCTATAATTAAAATGAACTTTATTCATGCTTTTATGTAATTTTCTTATATTATGGGTATTTTGGTAATTTTACACTTGTTGAGATTTTTGGGTTTTTACAACTTTCTCCCTTTAAAAAAAATTTCGTCCTCAAAAATGAAATAAACCGAATGAAAACGAAATGAAACGAAACAAAAACATACCGAACTAGACAAGAAGTGGATAACTAGCTCCGCATAGACTCTCGGTCTCCCAGGTAGCCTCACTCTCTGGGTTATTCTTCCAAAGAATCTCACAAAAAGGTATAACTTTGTTTCTCATGACTCTCTCCTTGCCGATCCAGAATGGATTCAGATTCCTCGACAAAGAAACATATCAGGCTGAATCTGATCAAAAGGATAAGATGCACATGCATGGATGAAAATGTTATCCCCTCAAAAGAGATATCATAAAAGACATCATGAACGTACGATAACTGCGAGAGTGCCAACGATACGAAACCTCTCATACGTTCCAAAATCTCAAACGGACCAATGAAATCCATGGACAGATCTTGCCCTTGATCCCAAAACGTTAACTTCCTCTGAATGGCGAAACTTTCAGAAATACGCGATCCTCCAACTGAAATTCTAAGTCCACGTCGATGCTTATTCACATAACTCTGTCTGTCCGTGAATCTAAGCCACTTTCAATTTCTCCTTAGCAACAGCCACTTTCTCATTAGTAATCTCGATGAGCTCCGGACCTTCAATCAAACGCTCACCTACTTCATCCCAGCAATTAGGTGCTCGACATTTTTTACCATATAAAAGCTCGAAAGGTGCTGCCTTGATGCTAGCATGCCAACTATGTTGTAGGCAAACTCCACAAGCACAAATATACCATCCCAGCTACATGTCCATTCAAAGCACAAGCCCTCAACATATCTTCCAAAGTCTGAATGGTCCCCTCTCTGACTGACCATCTGGTTTGAGGATGAAATGATGTACTGAACTTAAGACGAGTTCCCCAAGCTTTCTGTAATCCTTTCCAAAAATGAGACGTAAACTTCGGATCTCTGTCGGACACAATAGAAGTCGGAGTACCATGCAGTCTAACGATTTCCTGTCGAAAAATCTCCGCCAACTTACTAATACCATAGTTCTTCCGAATGGGTAAGAAATGCGCAGACCTTGGTTATCCGATCACAACCAGCCAAATCGCATCATGTCTTTCTGGGTATAGCAAACCATTAACAAATCCATGGAAATCTCATCCCGAGTTCCAATAGGAATTTCCAATGGGCTTAACAAACCACAAGCCCTCTGATTGTTCAATTTTGACCCTGCTGACAAGACAGATCATTTGGATATCAAACGTAGCCACATCTTGCTTCATGCCGTTCCACCAAAAGTACTATTTCAAATCTCTGTACATCTTGGTTAACCTGGATGAAATATAAAATGGAGAACTATGAGCTTCCGTCATAACCTTTCTCGCGAAGTACTGTTCATTAGAACACATAGCCTATCTTTAACCACACAACAACGTCCATCATCAACACTGAACCTCATATTTTTACCGTCTTCAACTTAATGCACAATAGCCAAACTCACCGTCCGTCCCTTTGAGCTTCTTTTGATCTGTAGCATGACGTTAGACTCTATCTCATTCTCCGCCCATAGCCACCAGAACTCGTACACATGCTCAACAACAACACGCTCTAAATCAACGAAAGGAATATAGAAATCAAACAAGCTAATCATCCAGATATTTTCGACTAAGTGCGTCGGCCAAACCACATTAGCCTTGCCGGATGTTGATTTTATATTAGTGTCATAATCTTTCAGAATTCCAACCATCTTCTTTCTCATGTTAAGTCTCGCCGAGTAAAAATATATTGAAGGACTCTTAAGATCATGTAAAAATATCACAGCTTCACCATACAGATAGGTCTCCCAGATTTTTCATGCAAAACCACGGCAGCTATCTCAAGATCATGGGTTGGATAATTTTACTTCATAAGGTTACCAGTTTGTCTTGAAGCATAGGCGATCACCTTCCATGTTGATCAAAACACAACCTAAACCTTTCTTCGATGCATCACTGTATATCTGAAAACCATCGAACCTGATGAAGAGTCAATATCCGGAGCCAGACACCAATCTCCCGTTTCAATTCCTCAAAACTCTCCTGACGCTCATCGTCCACACAAACTTCTCCACCCTTTTCTCAACACTAGGTAAGAGAAACTAATCGGGAGGAACCCTCACAAAAACGACGTAATATCCAGCAAGCCCAAAAACTTCACACTTCCGCAACGTATAGGTCTCGGCCATATGGTGATAGCTTCAACATTTGATGGAATCCAATAATGATGCCGTTTACAATACAATAGACCAAGGAAACGAACTTGCGTGTAACATAACTCGCAGTTCGAAACTTCGCATACAACTTCTTCTGTCTAAGAGTCCTCCAACACAACCGAGATTTGCTCATAGCTCTTCTTCAGACTAGAGTAAACGAGGATTCGTCCGATGAAATACAATAACGAACTTTATCAGGTACACGTGGAAAATACGAGTTTCTACATCAAATCATCAACACAGCAGAGCATTAGTCAACCGAAGGGCAAACCAAGAACTCTTAGTGGCCATAACGCGTACTGAAAAGCAGTCTTATAAATATCCTGCTCTCTCAAACGAAGCTGGTGATAACCATATCGCATCTCAATCTTAGAAAAAATATTTGGCCCCTTTCATTGTCAAAACAAATCGTCAATTCGCGGAAGAGGATAGCGGTTACGAATAGTAATACAGTTGAGTTCGCGGTAATCAATACACAAGCGCATGCTCCCATCCTTCTTCTTAACAAATAAGACCGTGCACCCACGTGAAACACTGGGTCTAATAAAGCCATCTTTAACATCTCTTGTAACAGCACCCTTTAACTCCTCAATTCAACAGGTGCCATACGATACCTGAGCCTTAATAGTTTCAGCACCGAATTAACTCAATGCCAAATTCAATCTCTCCTAGCCTAGGAAGCCAGGAAGTTCATCAGGGAAAACATCAGCGAATTCACAAACCAACAAAAGATTTCAATATTATGACTGCTCCAAAGAAGTGTCCATAACAGAAGCCAGAAAACCAAGGCATCGATGAGAAAATCAAGGATACGTGCCTCATGCGAGAGATGAGCTTAACGGACTAAGCGGTAGGAACCATGATAAACCAAATTCAGGTTGGCAAACGTTACCAAAGATCACAGTCCTAGCATAGCAGTCAATGGTAGCTCGATGAGAAGCCAACCAATCCATGCCAAGAATCACATCAAAGTCGAACATATGGATAGGAAGTAAATTCGCAGGACGAATACGATCATCAAAACGTATAGGGCAGTTAACATATTCATGGCCTCGAAGTTAGGAACATCGTCATCCGATACCTATGGGTAAGTCAGCAATCTGAAGATCTAGAGAAACGATAGTCAAACCAAAACAAGATAGGTTTACGAAGAGAGTTAAGCAGAAGGAACGTAATGTCTACCCAATCCTCACAGTCATAGCCTAAGCTCAAAGGTCATAAGACCTCGTCATGATAACCTGGCTCTTATACATAAATTGTTACGCCCCCGACCCAAAAGGGCAGAAGTATTGACAAATATGGTGTGACATCAAAAGCATTCATAATCATAACACAAGCATAAACAGCGGAAGTCTTAATAAATAACCAAAGGAAATAAGTCAACATGACTTAAGGTACATAAGTTCTTAAAAGACAGACATATCCAAACGAAATAACCGAAATAACGAAGGTCTCGAAAAGAAACAAATCATATATCAAAACTAAGATCTCTAGGGTAAGTCCACACTCAGCACTCATAACCCGAAAGCAACCCCAGCTCCTAGCTTAGATACCTGCCGCAGGAAAAGAAAGTGCGGCTGAGCTTACAAAGCCCAGTGAACAGATATATATAATCAAACGCAAAAGATAACGAAAATCAAAGGATACGATATAATAAAAGGATATCACAAGACATGATCAAAGGAATACAATATAGGTAAGTACAAATCAAGATAGTCAAATCATAGTGTAAGGTAAGATGAATCAGAAAGTCAAATCAAGTCCAATTACCAAGCCCAAACAAATCATATCATAGTAACCATGGAGTAGCGAGCTCCAAATGTGAAAGACGTGGATTGCACCCAAACATCAGTCACCAAATATCCAAATATCATAATGTCATAATCCATCGAATACAAAACAAATCTAGATCAGCCATACGCCGCCTTAAACAAATAATAATCTTCATAGTGCACAATAATAACAAATGGGGGGAACGGTGTTGAGAAATCACTCACCCACACATAGTCATGGCCAAAGGTGCCTTTCTGTTTGAATTAATGCGTTTGCATGAATTGTTTGGATTATGTTTTGCATGTCATTTATTGACGAGACTCTTTCTCATTAATAAAAACACCATTAGGTTTTGGGTATTGTTATGACACTTTGTGCCTTTGCTTTACTTTAGTTTTCATTTTAGTATTCTTTATATAAACACCATGTGTTGTGATGATATCTATTCTTGTTTACGCCTCGCGTTTCCGCCTTGGCGGGGTGTGACAACACGAAGGATCGATTATTCATTGATACGCAACATAAATCAACGGTGTAGAGTATTGTACAAAGTGGAAGATATCACCACTTGCCTTGTAGAGTATGTAAAGTTTGTGATGATTAGGAAGTTGACCGTTACGGGAACGCCAACTTAGGTTGTTGTTTTTGATCTATGATCAAGACGTTCTAAATAGTTGTGTCTTTCATGGTAACGGTCGGGAAAAAGTGTCTAGCAACTTGTACTTTAGGCTTAATCTATTTGTTTCTTGATTTTTTTTAACAATAATTTACTTCCCTCTCACCTAATGATTAACCATGGGTTTTACGCGAATGAGGATGTGATCGAGCCATGTATGCATGTCTATTCCGTCATTACAGCCATGTATGCATGTCTCAGCTGCCTTATTAGTTTATTACTATTGGTAAAAGTTAGAAGGTTCCTACCATATATCATTCTTCATCCTAACCGTTGGTAAAATTCGAATGGGGCTGTGATCGAACACACATGTCTATTCCGTCGTTACGACCATGTATGTGTGCTTTAGCTGTCATGTTGGAGTGGTACTTCTGGTGAAAGATTGTAGAATGATCAACCGTAAGCCTTTCCATACAAAAACCTATATTTACCTTTATAAACTTGTTACTCCTTGGCTTTAGTGGTGGAGATGTGTATCCTTTCCAAGCTTATGATAGAATACTCGTCACAACCGAGCAATTGAGTGAATTAGTTACATGTTACCACATAGATTAGTTGAGTGATTTGAGTGTTTTCATATTCCTATTTTGTGAGGTGTTTGGTTGTATACTTGAAAATATCCTTAGGGATACATTTTTATAAACTTCTAAAGGCTACTTGAGGACAACTAGGATTCAAGTGGGGGGATATTTGATGACATCAAATAACATCTATTTTATAACATTATTTATCCCATGTAAATAACTCATTTTGTATAATTATTGCAAGAATTGGTGCTTAATTGTTTATATTTGTTATTTGCGGTAATTATATAGTAGTTGGCAAAAGATGGAGAAAAAGACGTGTTTTGAAGCATAAACGAAGAGTTTCAGAAAGTTGATGATTCTGACATCAATACGCCGTATCATTCTATAAGCATACGCCGTATCTAAAGACTGTGAAGAACTCAAGACCATTGCCTGACTTTGAAGAATACGCTATTGATACGCCGTATATGATACTTTGGTCAAAAATTAAGAAAAACACATTTTCAGCCAATACTCCGTATCTAAAAACCCCAATACTCTGTATTGGTCAATACTCCGTATCCAAGAAATCGGATATGGCGTATTGGTCAATATGCCGTATCCAAAAAAAGGATATGGCGTATCCAATTCCTGCGCAAGAATTTTAGAATATTGTATTCTTGGAGCCCACGCTAAGCAACCCTGATATGCCGTATTGAGTTCTAATACGCCGTATCGACCAATTTTCAGAGTTTATAAATACCAAATCATAAATATGATTTAGGGTATGCTTTTTACCACCAAGTCTGATTTCCAGAAGATCAATGAAGCCAAGAAGGTCCTAAAAAGTGGTCCGATCAATGGGAAAACTCTTGTAATCTCTACACTCTACTATAAGCGTTCGGTTAGCATTATGTTTAATGGTTCATCTATGATTTCGTGTATTGTTACAATGACTATCGGCTAATACCTTTAGGTATTAGCCATGTTTATGATAATATAATGTTTTGATTTGTATTTATATCGATTGTTCTTTATTCGTTGCATGTTGATTATGTTTATCACTTCATGCCCGTTTATGTGCTTAATTATGTGTTTTTCCTATCATTCAACTAGATCTAGTCCTACATATTGAATGCGCTGCAACTTCGATGTTGTTTGGGCGTAGGCTAAAAGTCCGGGATAGAAACATATAACGCTTATTCATATAGCTAGACTAATAGGATCACCAATAGAAAACCTTGTTTCGATCTATGGTTAAGTGGATAGGTAGATAAAGCTGGTGACTTAGGATTACACATAACGTCCTGTTTCCATAGGTAGGTAAGTGAGTGTGGACTACTAGTATAAGAATTTCTATTAAGCAGTAAGTTGGTAAAGCCTCTATGAGCTTGGATTCAATATAACCACTAATATAGTTTCCTAGATAAATTATACTCAACGGTGTGAGCTTTATGCGGGTTTAGGTTAACTGTGACAGGATTAACTAGGACAAACCTTAAGTCTAGGGAGAAGATACACCTAACTTTGGAATGATATACCACCAACGAATTAATACAATTATTGCACTAATAGACAATCAAGGCATATTATTAGATTAAACTAGCTAATACGTTTTTCCTAATATTTGACCTCTTCTTTATCTTTTGTTAATCACTTGTGTGCGTTATTTGCCATCGCCTTAGGATAATTAGAACTAAACTCGTGCTAGTCTCTCATGCTGAAAACCTCCCTTTTGCGTTAGTTTAGGTTTAATTAGAATAATTAGGTTAGATTAGTATCAAAACTAGATAGATAAAATACTAGTAGAATTAAGAGTTAACTTCCACTCTCCGTGATCGACACCCTACTTACCACGAAACTCCATCTGACCGGGTACACTGCCCATTAGAGTGTTGTTTTTAGGTATAGTCGACATAAAATAAATAGTAAAACTTGATACATAAAATAACATCTACACGACGACACATCAGTTATTCATCATTAATCATTCAATATGTCTATGTGTTGTTTGATTGATTTATCTTCTTGCTTTCTTTATAACATGCGAGGCTAAACCCTCCTTTGTATTTGTCTATGATTGCATGAAACTTAGGTTGTAGATCCTTTTGATGTTGCTTCTTGTTGATGAATGTGTGCGTTAGGCTTTAGAAAACCAGCTTTTGTTTGTATCGTTGTTGATATGTCTAGGGAAACGTGAGTAGTATAAAAAGGATACCATCGGTAACAGTCTTCATACTAACTTACCCCTAATATGGTTGATCCCTCTTAAGTTAATTCACATGCATTTAATATACTCTTAGGGGCCTTGTAATAGTCTTCATACTAGCTTACTTGTGCGTTACCCTAATGGAATATTAAATAGACGGTGGGTTCGTGTAATCCGTTCATGACCTAGGAAATACTTACACAGATCATCACAAGTGTGACAAGGCAACAGATCTAGGAGAAGCAATCTGAGGAGTAGTGCATGATTAGGTAAATACATTTGTTTATCATAAAGTTATCACCGGTAGCATAGATTATAATTAGTTTAGTTATTAGTTAAACAAACCAACCTCTCAAACCATAGATTTACCTGCTTTCTTATAAATATAAAAACACAAAAAGAATCTTCTCTCAACCCTTAGAATTCAGTTAGACCGTGATCAGGCCTTAACAACCCTCGAGTCTTACCTATACTACACTGCAATGATTAGGTACACTGCCCAGGGGGTTGTAAAACTTCCTGTGAAGTCTTCGCAACCCTCACATCATTACTAATTTGGCTGAAACAATACAAATAAGTATTGCTACACAGAGAAGTATTGAAGATTATGAAGCTCGGCAGAATGTTGAAAAAGTTAAAGAGCACATGGTGGATGAAGAGTTAGAACAATTACTGGAAAGAACTGAGAATGTTGATGTGGATGCATTTATGGATGATGTTCTTAACAGTCAAGAAGATCCCGGTACTAGGATAGAGCCTATGAGTGATAAGGAAAGTCCAGAGGTGGAGAAAGATGTTGACATGGTGATTATTAATGATGGAGAGGAGGAAGAGTCATCTGGAGATGAGTTTAAACTAAAAAGGAGAGAAAAGGGAAAGGGAATAGAGGAGGCTAGGGATACACCCCCACCCACACCCAATAGATCCCCTAGGACTCATATTGCTCCTTTATCTTCTGATAAGGAGACACTCCAGGAATTGACAGTCACTACTAAAGATGCTCCTTCATCTGCAGATAAGGAGAAACTCTAGGAATTGATGGTTACTGATTCTACACCTTCATCACTTCACCAAAACCCAAAACTGGAAGGTTCAGACAATATAAGAGTTTCATTCAGCAGATGAGCGAACGTTATGGCTACATGTTTGCACACTTGAAGAAACATTTCATGCCAAAGAAAGGTTTTCATGAGCTAGCTAGCATACTACAATCAACAATGGAAGAAGCTCTTCCTTCAATGGTTGGTGATCGAGTCAATGAAATTGCAAAGAAAACTGTCCCATCATATGTTGCTGAAGGATTATTATTGGACAAACAAAAGACTCAAGCTAATGTAGCTGCCATGATTGCTGAGGCCGTACAGAAAGAACGCGAGAATCTTTAGGCAGAGATTACTTTGCTAGTTAATAATGCTATTGCTAACAGTATTCCTCCGCAGGTTAATTCATTTTTGAGGAATTACATGTCAAACAACATTCTTCATGTCCACCCAACTCAAGCTCCTACATCTTCTGCTCACGATCTTCAGTATCAACTATATCTAATAATGAAGAATGATAAAAAGCTCCGTAATGATGATTTGTCAATATGGTGGTCTCTGAAAATTAAGTTTGATAAGCCTACTCCTTCTGCTGCTCCTTGTAGAACTGTTGTTATTCGCCCTAGAGATTGATGTGTCGTTGTGAGGTTGTAATTTATGTTTCAAGTTTTAAATTTATATTTTGCCGACTTTACCAAAAACAACACTTTAACGGGCAGTGTACCCGGTCAGATGGGAGATTTGTGGTAAGTAGGGTGTCGATCACTAAGAGCGAGAAACAATCTTTTAATTTATTAATATTTTGACTATCTAGACTAAGTTAATTCTATTCTATGTTAAACCTATGCTAAGCCTATGTTAATCCTAAATCTAACGGATAAATGAGGTTTTTCAGCCTGAGAGACTGGCACGGGTTTTGTGGTGACTAAGATCAACTTAAGACACAATAACACACGCAAGTAAATTAATAGAGGATAAAAGAGTGGTCTATCCAAATATAAGAAAACTTTATTAGCCATGATTAATCCAATTGGAATGTTGGTTTGTTTATTTAGTACAATGATTACTTATCTCGAGGCGGCATATCATTCTTAAGACTTATGCGTTACTGATAACATCAAATATTTAATACTTTTTCATATCAAATTCTTGCGTTTATTGCCTTGCTTTATATCACTTTTATATGAATTCGATATTTATTTCAATTATTTTTTGAATTCAGGTAAATTAAGGCAATGGAACGGAAAATGGCAAAAAATAGCGAATTTAGTGCCAATACTAATTTATTTAGTAGAAGTACTAAAATTTATGGAGAGCTACTAAATTTCTACAGGATGTAGCTCAAATGCCAATATGAAGAATAGTACCACTACTATATTATTTAGTAGGGGTACTATATTTTTAATAATTAATGATGCCGAATCAGAAGCTTAGAAGATGTTACGGCGTAACGTCCCGTTGGGTTACGCCGTAACCACTTAGTTATTACGAAGATTTGGATGATCATTTATTTAATATGAAGATTCGGTGCTGACGAGGCTTTACGGCGTAACGTCATATATAGTTACGCCGTAATCATTTATTATTGAAAAGATTTCGATGATTGACTAAGGGTTACGGCGCAACGCGGTTATTAATTACGCCGTAACCAAAATATCTCTTAATGAAGGAAAGCCGCGTCAAGAAGGTTACGGCGTAACCATATATTTGGTTACGCCGTAAAATCACAGGGACGTATTGTGTACAAAATATTATGAAGTTTCACTTTACACCACTAACTCCGAGGGCCTAAGTCGTACAAAGACAAAGTTCTTATTTTAGTATAAATACTAATCAATTCATTGAATTGATATCATTAATTCTGTTCGAGTGGTGCGCAGCCGAAAGAAAGAAAAGCATAGAAAGTAAGCAACCTAGCTGTTTGCTTAGGGTATAGGGCAAACCCTTCAGAGTTTGCCATGTCGTTCGACTAGGGGATCAGGAGCATTAATTTCGCACAACTTGTAATTATACTTCAACTTTTTGTGGTCAATTTAATTATATTATTTTGGCTTATTGGATCCATCCATATAATTGTTGATGTTATTTTTATTAGTTATGTTTTATTATTTGTTCTTGGCATTTAATTATTTTAATTATCTTATGATTATTATGTTATGATCTCGTTGTTTTATCGTTTTCTTTATTAAGTTTTATGTTGCATAATCTTGATGTTAGTCTTAGATCTGGATTGCGAGAACGCTAAGTGCAAAGTTACCCACTTCACCTGGATGTTCTCAATTCTCCAGTCGTAGTATCCATATACATTGGAGGTTCGATGTATACCTATGACATCGGTCTCTTGATCTTGGAACTAAAATTAAGTATTTTGCAGCTTTAGCACCGGTTTAATTATAATTCAGCCTCGGCCCTTACTCTCGTAAAGAAGTAAGCTTTTACCATTGTTCAATCACTCTGGTAGAAGGCGCGACCATTTGAAAACTTAAAATTCTTACGGTGTGTTTCTACTTCTTTGCTTCTTCCCTTGACTATTGTTAGGCATGACTCTATCTTCCAGTTGATTGCTCTTAAGCTGTGGTCTGCTAACACTAGTAGTGGGAATTACTCCTGTAGAGAAAGACACGCGTTTGTTAGTTTTCCTAATGTCTTGAGGCAACCGTGGTGTTCTAGTTTGATTAGGCTTTGTGTGCACTTTATACATTCCTGGTGCAATCACATTTGTGTTCTTGAAAATTGGCAACACATTCTGAGGCAAAATCTGTGCAGTGACTGGTTTTGAAAAATCATGGGACACATTTTGTGTGGTAACTGACTTTGACTTTGAGAAATCTGTCTTTGCAAGAGAATCTGAAAAAGTAGCTGGTTTACCTAAAATTGATTGTCTTTGACTTTTAAAAGCATTCAGTTGTCGAATAATCGATGATTTTTCAAACTTAGTTTCCACAGATTTTCCTTTCATCTTTTCTATGAGTTTCTTCAACTCACTTATTGCAATTCCTTTGTCTTGTAATTGAGCTTTCAAGTCTTGAATTTCAAAATATTGTTCACGTTCTTTCAGAAATACGTTTGACTGATTTTCGTTGAAAGATTTTTCATTTTTTATCTTCTCTTTGCACTGTTGTAAATCAAGTTCAAGGTTAATCGCATGTTTCTGAAGTGCTTCAAAACTCTTTGACATTGTTCTACTTTTTGAAAGCTCTTTTTCAAGATGTTCACATTTTTCCAAAGTTTCCAAGTAATCACATTGCAAATTAGTAACTTCATCCAGATCAGTGTACACACCAAGTATTGCATTCATGTGATCAACATAGTAATATTCCCTTGAAAGTCGGTCGATTTCATTCAAAAACTGTGTTTTTTGAGTTTCCAGTTGAGATTTGAGAGTGTCTACTTCATGTTCAAGAGAATTAAAGTATCTCAAATCAGCAACCATTTCCTCGTTCAAACACAAGTGAAATTTTTCTAAGTCCGCATTGATTCTTCTAATTTGGGGGCAAAAATTTCCTTCGATTGTGTTTTGAATGAAAGGATCTATGTTACCAAAATATGTTCTTTTAGCGATTGTTTGTTTGCAACGTTCCACTCCATCAAAAATCGTGTCAACACTCTTTTTAATCTTGAAAAGTTCTTTAGAGCTTTTACACTTTTGATCTAAGGAATGGATTCATCCATCCGTTTTTCTAACAAAGTTGTTTGTTTATGAAAAGACTCTTTGGAAGATTCTTATTTAAGATGTATGACTCATCTTTGACGTTCTTGGAAAATAGGTGTTATTCAGGGACTTTTTCCCAGTTGTGGAAGTAACAATTCTAAAAGTTATTTCAACTGGTCATAATCAAAACAGTCTAAATTAAATCGCTTAATTTTGATCGACTTTCTTTGTCAAGACGAATCGTTTCGTCAGATTCAGAGGCTAACATTAAAGCAAGATTATCATTATAGCAACCTATATCATACAGATGAGGATTCGCTCTTTGAGCTTTCTTAAGGAACTCAGGTTTTACAAAACTCGTTTTACAATTACGATTAAGCATATTCATTGTTTGAACTGATTGACCGGTTTTATATACAATATCATCCAAAACCTTGACTTTGTTTTCTAAAGCAATGACCTTTTCAAGGTAGTTTGTCTTCACGGTTTTGTAAAAAACTTAATTTAAGCTTTTTGCTTGTGACATTATGGAGATGGTTTCTTGATGTGCACAAAGCTCTTTTTATATCCGAAATCATTTGATTTAGATCATTTATTTTTCGAGTATATTCATTAGATGACTTTTCAAAATCGATTTGTATGCACATTAAATCTCTTTAGCTTTTGCACAATCAATTTCCACCTTTGACGCATAATTCACATCATGTATACTTATCAAGTTCCGCTTGAAACTTCTTAAGGTCTTTAAACATCAACTGATTAGTCTTATACAGTTCATTGTTTGCTTCTTTGAAATGGTTATTTGATGATTCTAAACTTTTATTTTTAGTTTTGAAATCCTTAATTTCACCTTTTAATTTATCAACTAAAGCCTGTTGTTGATTCAAAATTTATTTTGTGTTTTGTTGTCATTATTAACATTTTTAGTTTTGATTAAAGAAGCAAGCAAATCACGTTCTTGATCAAGATCATCAGTATCATCCTGGTCATCCTGATCTCTATTATAACATATATCTAATGAATACATAGTGATTTTGGTGTCACCTTGTTCTGCCATATATATGTGATTACTAGATTTAGGTTGCTCAGGATGTTCATTTTCCATGGCAAACACATTATAGTTGTTATTATTGTTTTGTACCTTATGCATTGGCTCATCATCAAAGATTGGTCCAGAATTGTCAACTGGATCTGGAGTAACCTCTTGAATATGTTCCATGTACATATAATGTGCTTCCAATTCCTGATCTTCAGACTCATCATCAGTATCATCCTTCCAATCAGCTTGTTCTACATTCAACTGAACCCCAGCTTCCTCTTGTTTACACAATAACATCTTTTCCTTGTGATAAGCTGCATCCTTTACTAGTTTCAGTTTCTAACATTCCCTTGATACATGCCCATATTCTTTGCAGTTATAACACTGGATCCCAGACTTCTGCATAACCGGAGTACCTACATTTTCCCTAGCCCTAGCAACATTAACTGCCCTCTGATTATCATACCCAGTTCCTCTGTTGATTCTTGGAGAATTATCTTGATTAGCTCTACTGGTGTTTGATGAAGTTCGAAGTTTGTTGTTGGTAGGTTTGTAGATTTTCTTAAACGAGGGAGAAATTAAAGCCATGAGTTTGTCAATCTCTTTTTCCTTTGATATTTCATCATCTTCAGTAACCATAGCAGGTTCTGGATCATAAGTAGGAGCAGAAGAGGTAACAATTGCTTTTCCTATGTTTTTGGTAGATTGTTGTGATCTGGTGGAGGAATATTGAGTGTTTTGAGTAGGATGGTTTTGAGGATGGTAAACTGGTTGTTGTTGAGCAACAAGTGCAAGTGGATTAGCAGTACGTGCTAGTCTTTCAGCTCTTATCTCATTGACTTCATTCTGGTGTTGCTTCAGGGATGTCATAAAGTTTGATTATTGGAGACAGTCTTCCAGCTCTTGACTCTGATTAAACAAGGTGTTCACAAACCTTTGCCATTCTGGTTGTAATTGAAGTAAGAACTGAACATTCACTTGATGATTTGTAACATCACACTGATTCCTTACAAGCTCATTCATCATCTTGTAGAACCTTGAGTGATACGATTCAAGTGATTCACTATCCCGTGATGTGAATTTTCCAAACTCCCAATACAAATTGGTTTCAAGATCTTGAACATTGATTGATTTACCTTGTTTCAACCTTTCATTGGCTTTCCACATTTCACATGCATTAAGACAAGCATCAACTGTGGAGTAGATATCATTATCTATCCCTGTGAGAATTATTTGAACAACTTTAGCTTTAGCATTCAGTTGATCCCGTATGTCTTGTGAAACATTCTTATAGTTCTCCATGTACCCTTCTGTAGTTGTTTTAAAACTACTTTCAGCAATTGGAACAGTCTTCTCAGTCAATTTGAACTTGTATGGTAGATTCTGGAGACAATAGTGGATGAGTTCATTATTAGGTTTGGTGTCGATGTATCTCTTGATTTTGGATTTCAACTGAACGTAATTACTCGGTGCTAACATTGGTGGACGGTCTTTACCATTTGCTTCCATGATAGCATTGTGAAGAGCATTTGATGTTTGAGTTTGCATTGTGTTATTGGTATTTGACATTTTGATGAAGTTGTGAATGGATATCGGATCTTAAGTGTTATGAAGTGTTGATTTAATTGTGGGTTTAAATGAATTCAATTAACTTCCATGGGATTTTACAACTCTATGATTAAAACTGAGAAGAAAAGTTACTTGTCAGGATTTTACAAAATCAATAGAACAACCATGAATGAATAATTGTTTGAAGTTAAGGGTTGATGTTTGTTAATTAATTTACGTTTTATGTTCAAAGTTCACGGTTAATTATAGTCCAAAGTTCAAAGTCTAAAGTCCAAACTTTGAAAAATTCAAAGTAGTAAAACAGTGGGTTAAACTGCTGGATTGAAACCAAACCGTTGGATTAAACTTCACTAAACCGCTGGCCAAAATTGGATTAACAAACCGCTGGCTAAAAAAGAACAAACCGCTGCCTAAATTGTGATGCTAAACCGCTGGCCAAAGTAAAGTAGCAAACCACTGCGAACTTGAACAAATCGCTGGCAAGCAATCCTAGACAAATTGCTACTAGCAATGTTAAACCGCTGCCTATATAGTTTAGCTGCTATTTCTGTCAAACCGCTACCTAAACCTTTATCAAACCACTGGCATTTCTGTTAGACAACTCGCTATGTAGAAAAACTTGCCAAACCGCCACCAAATGAGATCAAACTGCTACCAAGTGTCAATTTTGGCAGAGTAACATTTAAGAAGGACCAAGATATGTAAACCGCTGCTTGAACCTATAGTAAACAGTTGTTTGAATAACTCAAATCGCTACCAATCTAAAACAAGTAAACTGTTACCTGTTAGACTTGCAAATCGCCACTAGAAGTAGCCAAACCTCTAAACTAGCTGCCAAACCGCTAGTGGATTTTGGGGACCATTAGGCAAACCTCTACATGTACTAGTTTTTGACATTTAGCTAGTTTTAGGGCATACAAACAAAAACGGGTACAAGAGTCTTGTTTTATTTTCTAATACAAACAAAAACGTAGGGGCTTTGTTCTAATCTTAACCAAACCGCCACATAGAAAAAAACTTTTAGGATAAGCTTAAACATGCCACATAAGCTATGAATGTTAGGTAATAAGCTACCTAAGTTGGGAATAAGCTACGAAATAATCTAGAAAAAGCTACAAACTATAATCTAAACTTTGAGAACAATAGAAAACTAAAACCGTAGCTAAACCAAACGAATCCAAGAAGATAAATAAGCCAAAACTGTGAGCTTGAAGTGAAAATAAGCCACGAACTAAGCTTATTAGATGAAGAAGGTTAGAACTATAAGCTTTTTAAGACAAGTAAGCCAAAAATAAAGTAAACCGTGAGCTTATAACATAAAATAAGCCACAAATTAAGTTTAGAATATGTAAAAGATAGGAACTATAAGCTTTGTAATCTAAATAAGCTAAAACCAAAGTAAACCGTGTGCTTAAATCACAAAATAAGCCACGGTTTGGTATTAAACCATGAATCAAACAACCTAAACACCCTTTGGCGATTGATACCACATGTTATCCCACTAGTTAATCTAAAAACAACAATAAGCAATACCAAATAAGTTATCAAGGATGAAAATAATAAGAAGAAGGATAGAAAGGAAATAGAGGAATATTAGATTAAGAGAAGAGAGTGGTGGGAGGTTACATACATGGTTTACATACATATGAATGACCAACACCCTCTCCATGTGTGGATAGGGTTCCTTTTATACCCTATGCCTTCACTTAAGACACATGGGCTTCTTCTTGGGCCGGGCTTGGCTTAACTTGGGCTTTGAGCCCGAAACACGGACAATATTAGATTACAATCCAAGCCCGTTAATACCCAACTAGCCAATTACATTACAAGACCTAATTTGACTTAATAATACCGATAATATTCTTGTTTGACTTAATATAATTAAGGCTAACATATATTCTCAATTCAAACTTTTATCCTACACCCTATACTCTTAACGTCTAAATCGTAGGTTTATCCTAAAGTCTCTAATAAAAGTCACACTTAAATTCTTATTTCGCCTATCTTATCTCCTACGAAGTCTAACTAATTTTAGACTCTTATTTTCTACTTCTTTAATCCCTCTCATGCTATGCTGAGAACACATAAGCCCACTCATTTATACTTCTTTATTTACATTGAGAAGCGTCCCAATTAATGTAAATAAGGAAATATAAACTTATGGTTCGGCGATTCACAATTTCTCTATTTAAATGAAGAGGCGTCCCAATCCATTTAAATAAGGAGATTATAAATCATCCTACTTAAATATTTCTCGACACAACAGTCGTCCTTGCTTAAGTCTTCATTACTTTCCATTATTCACATATCAATAACTCATTCATTTTTTAATATCATCTTTTATAGCCTTGGATCCAATCTCATTAACTTTTTCGCTAAGGAAATTTGGCTCTCTCCCCATAGGGATTTGATAAGTGTAAAATACACATATCCGTTTGTACCTAAAATAACCCAATTAAACCCAAAACAGACCAAAAATGGCAAAAATATGCTTGTATTTGTGTTTTGTGTATGCAGGTACGGATAAGTCAAAAATCACAAGAAAACAGTCAAAAGCAAGCAAGCCCGGACACGAGAATCAGAAGAGTACAAAGCCGAAGCCCCAAAAGCCAAAAACTTAGCCAAATTTTCATCTTCAAGGGCCAATCTTGCAATTTCCGAAAGTTATTTATAACTTGAAAAGAGAAAAGTAAAGAGAAGGACCAAATGTGCAAACTTCTCAAACTACAACAGTTTTAACTGTCAAAAAAGGAGCGGGAACCCCATTTACTATTCATCCGTCTTCTTCATTTCACCCCCATGGTAAAACAAGGGGCAAATCAAAATTAGAGGGTGCGTTGGTCAATTCAAGGAAGCGCAAGCACAAATGAAGGGTCAAATTAGTCTAATCAAGGGGATACTTATCCTAGCCCAAGCTCAAAGGCCACGTAATCAAAGAAAGAAGCACAAATTGTGATGGGTTTTGTGCTAAACTCACTCACAAAACTAACACAAACGTCACATCAAAGAATGCCACGCTGGCAATCCTCAGGTGTCCACAAAATGATCCAACGTCCCACATCATAGATCAAATGATTGAAGAAATGAATGGCAGAGATTGATAGATTGTAGAGCAGGGCTAGTGATCCTAGAAGCTTCTTTCAAGTCCTATAAATAGGCCTCATTCTCACACACACAAGGCGTCTTGAATTTTTCTTTGATATCTAGTTTTTCCTTTTTATCTAGTTTTTAGTAATGTTTAGTAGCTTAAATTCGTATTTTTTTTCCTTAAATGTAATTTTCCTTTTTAAGCATTGTAATCAGCTTCTTTAGTTCATGAAATTCAGTTTTTAGTGATTTAAATCTCATTTTCTAAGCTCTCTTTTTTAAGTCATAAGCTCTCTTAATAAGCTAAAATTGTCTCAATAAGCTACTCATTAGCTCTTTCAGTCTATAAGCTGAAATAGAGCTGTTTGAATTCGGTATTAATCTTATCTAAACCTTAAATCAGTTAAATCTATTTCGAAAACTCTTCTCGAAAGCAAAAACAACTACAAGCATCTCCTCTCGGTTGTTGTATAATTCGTTTCTGCGTCAGTCTTGTCTAGCGTAGCGTAATGAAATTTGGTCAGAAAATGCTTCTCAATCTTGTCCTAGGACCACACCGATTGCATAAATCACTTTGCATCGCACATGATTTCAAAAGGTTGGTCCCAATTTGGAGCAATGAGAATTGGAGCTTCACAGGTCAACTTCTTTTTCAATGTGTTGAAAGCTATAATGCATCTTCTGAAAAATGAAGGAGTGTTCCTCTCTAAGAGATGGGATCATAGGTCGAGAGATTTTGTAAAAAGTCTTTGATAATAAATCTTTGATAGAATCCAGCATGCCCCGAAAAACTTCAAATTCCTTAAACGTCGTGTGGAATGAGGAAGCTTAGAATTACATCAACTATTAAGCCTTTCGACTACAATTCCTTTTCTAAAGATCTTATGTCCTAAAACAATGCCTTCTTTAACATGAAATGGCTCTTTTTCCCAATTTAGTGCTAATTTGGTGTCTTCAACCTTTAACATTTATCTAATTGCAAGACATGAGGAAAAAGAATCTCCAAAAACTGAAAAATCGTCCATGACAAAACTTCCATTGTTTTTCTATATCATATCGTTAAAATAGCCATCAGCAACGTTGAAAATTCCGGGAGCATTGCACAAACAGAATAGGCATACTATGGTACTGAAAGTTCCGTAATGGGCACGTGAAAAGTAGTTTTTCTTATCTTAGGATCAATTGGGACTTGAAAATAGCCCAGAAAACACCATCTAAGAAAATAAATAACTCGTTGCCCCTGTGCTAATCGCTCTAACATTTGTCATGAATGTAAACGGAAAAAGTAAAATGGTCTTTACAAGTTGCTTCGTTCAACTTTCGATAATCGATACAAACTCTCCATCCCGTGACTAATCTTGTATGGCCAACCAGGCTCATTTTCAACGTTTTGGTGACACGGTCATACCTCCTTTTTCTTTTTTTTAGGAACACAATGGACCGGACTAACCCATGACTATCCGAAATCGATAACTCAATCCTGCGTCAATAAATTTTATCCTACTTCTTTCTTGATGACGTCGTGATTTAGGTTAACCCTCCTTTGATGTTGCACAGAAGTTTGGTAATCATCTTTCTAAAAGGATTTTGTGTGAGCAAAATTCTGGATCTATGCCTCGGATATCAGAAAGTTTCCAAGCAATTGCTTGTTTTCGGTTTTTTAGAACGTTAACGAGTGAGGTCTTTTCATCTTGGCTCAAATCTTTTGAAATTATAACTGGAAGTTTGTTATTTTTCTCTAAAAATGCATACTCGAGATGCGGAGGTAACTCTTTAAGCTCGACTTCTGGAATTTCATCTTGGTTCATAAAAGTAGCATATTTGAACTGAAGACTTTCTTTGTCGACAACGTTAAAGATTTCTTTTGATATTCCGGGTGAGTAATCTCCTTGGTTTGGTGAAGGTAATGGATCATTGTTGAGAAGTGCCTCGAGAATGAGGATGTCACCCTCGGGATCATAATATGTAGCATTGAAAACTGGTGAAACTGGTTCATCATCGATTGCTATGAAAGCATCGGCTTCTTCAAAGAGTAGAAAATCGCTTTCATCAAAAGGAGTAAGTGTTGGAGATGAAGTAGAAACAATCGGATCGAAGTACGAGAAGGATTGTTGTAAGCAACGGAATTGGAAAAATCCAAGGACTATCATTGAGAGTACTCTCACAGTAGCATCGATTAATCAACCTTCTACCCCCCTTACAATGATTCGAGATTGTTTGTACGAAATGGAAGGTGCATCACACATATATAGGGTTAACGATTGACATCATTCCTAAGAGTATTTCTCCCCTCTAAACAATCGATCAAAGCATGAGTCCGTCCTAAGAAATGTCGCCCTAGGTAATCCACGATACTCGAGATCGGCTATAAAATCAAGAACAACAAAATCGGCGGGAAAGTAAAACTTCCCTACTTTGACAAAAACATTTACAGCTACACCGGTTGGTTTGGAAATTGTAACGGTCGGCTAATTCTAACACCATTTTTGTTTCGGTTAGGCCTGAGAGTTGAAGCTTTTTCCCAATGGATAAAGGCATAAGATTGATATTAGCACCTAAATCGGCAAGGGCTAAGTAACTATCGAACTCTAAAAAATCACAAGGAATGAGAAATCGACCGGGGTCACCTAGCTTTTCTGGGAGCTTTTTAAGGACAACTGCACTACAATTTTCATTCAAAGGTGTTTTGGTCAATTCGATCAACTTGTCTTTGTTATTAAGCATCTTTTTAAACATCGAGCAAACTTTGGCATATGAATGAGAGCATGCCCAGCGAAACTTAGCTCAAAGTGAAGATTACGAATATTTCCAAAAACTTTGAAGCTAGGATATCCCATCGCCCTTTTCACAATCTTTTGTTGTTGAGTCTTATGGGTAAGGCAAATTAGGTTTTGGCTTTGTGGCAACGGAAAGAAGGTTCTTTGATTGGATTCTTATAATTCTTTGGTTAGTTCTGGACAGATTGAGGAGTTGGATGTCTTCTCAGTACTCGGTAAGCTCCGTATCCTTTGTCACCTCACTTTCCTTTTCCACCACCGGCGGTGGAATCAGAGGTCCATCGTAGAAACACCACTACGAGTTGTAATTGCCTTGGCTTTCATTTCTTGGAGTTTGGAATGGTATTGCTTGGTAAAGAACTTGAAGGTTGGTTGCTATGATAACTTTGCATGAAACCGAGCATCATCTTCTGAAAATCATCTTGCTTCTTTTGAGAATCATTGTAAACTCTTTGAAAATCATTTTGGGTTCTTTGAAAATTATCCAACTTCATTTGCAAATTATTCATGTTCGCATCATTAGCTTTAGAATAACTTTCAAAATCCGTTTTAGACACTCCTTGAGTTTGTGAAACGGGAGGTAAAGCTTGATTAACCAAAGGTTGATTTGTTGGAGGTTGGTATGGTGGGGCTTGATAAACTTGATTTTGGTTGTTTTGACGGTTTTGATTAAAGTTTCCTCCACGGTTTTTTGTTGAAAGATAAGTTTGGTAAACTTAGATATCGGTTTTGTTGTTTGGACATTGGTTGATGAACCTTGATGGTTTCATTTGACTTGCCAGAGTTTGGAAGGTTGGTTTCTTGGAGAAAACTACCAATGCTGCAGGTTAGTAGAAATGTTAGATGTTGACATTAAAAAACGGGAAAATCGTTTCCAACTTCGAGATAAACGGACAAAGGTATAAATGGTGATTTAGATCCACAAGTGACACATACATAAATCCGTCAACATACTGCTTTGACAGGTGCAGGAGTAGTAACACCTAAAGCTTTCCAATTGATTCACATTTGGTTTTCATCTTGATAGTCAATCTTATCCTCGAAAGAAAGCGCTCATTTGTTGCATATCGAAAGAAATTATAGAAGTTAAGAATAGAAAAGGAGCAATCCTTACTCACTCTTGAATCATTAGCACGACTTCTGAGTAACGAACTTTTTGACTTGCTTTAATAATCGCTAAACCTTCCTTAGAGGCCATCCTTGTCTAAGAAATTGCCACCCGCTAGGTGGAATCTAAGGCATCTTGTCTGTTGAAATCAAAGAATTATAAAAATTATCGAGTTGGGAAGTTCCGAGAAAACCATGGTTAGTACATTGACGAAGGAGTCTTTAAAACGTTCCCATCTTCATTAAAGGCTTCATTGGTTTTTGTAAAGAAGTAATGATCTCATTCCGAAAGGAAATGGTTTTGAGTTGGGAAGATAATGGTTAATAATAGTGAAACAAGGACGTACCCATGTGAGAATTGAATCTAGGAGGTTCCTTGCCTAAAACCAATCTCGGCATCACCGGCTATATAGAAAAAGGAAAAAGTCAAAAGCATTACGCGAAGTGTTCGGAACTTCTGGATTCTAGAACGTTGAAGTGACCTTGTTAAAAAAATTTCGAAGGTGATTGTGGGGATCTTGTCTACCCTTAAACTTATACTTTGCACAAGATTGATAAAGGTTGCTTAAGCTTGAAATTGTTGCATTGATTTGGTGGGGACAACTATAGCATCTTCATAAGCCCTCGAAGGGTGCTTGTAAACATTTGGGCCATCTTTCGCCATGTCGGCCATTGGACCAACACTTTTGGTTCACAATTGGTTCTTCTAACTCCAATATTTTAAACAACCGGAAGAGTTTATTGTTGACGGAATGTACGCGTCCTACGAGATTGCTAACGATTGCGCATAAAAAGAAAAACTTACATAATTTATTTTTAATTTTTAAAACAAAGATGAACTTTCTGAGGATGAAAGGATAAATGATAGTGAGAAATGGTTTTGCATGTATCAAAAGTGGTATTGTGGTTTTAGATAGAAAAGAGGCTAGATGTGATGTGTGTAAGACTTGAAAAATGAATGGGAATGTAGGGGTGGCATCACATGGGGCTGAACTTGCATCTATATATTTTGTTAGATTTTGATAATTGTATGTATTAATTAAAAGGTGTAGGTAAAATTGCATAAATTGTGTACATTCGATAAATACGTAAAAAGTAGCAAAATTGTTAAATTATGTTTTCCCATGTGTTTTGACATTGTTATAATGTTATTTGAGCATATCATTGGTCGTTAGGACCGTTAACTAGGATCGTTAGGTCAAAGGTGCGTTCGTATAACTAGGGTTCCTAATAAAACAAGCGTTAAACGCTAAAAATAATATGACCACATAAAAGTGGTTCCACAAATAATTAAAAGAGTCAAATATCATACATTTGCTTTCGGTTACTAACCTCAAAAATTGACGGATGTCACATTTTATATGTGAATATTGTAGATTTTATTAGCGAAAACTATGCATTAGTATCCATCTGCCTTTCTGTTAATTCAACTGTAAACACAAATACTCGTATCATATTAAAAGTTAACATTTTGTTTACCATTTTGCAGATTGTGTTGGGAATTATACATTCCTGACTTAGTACCGTTAGTTATATACTTAGTACCGCTAGTTATAGTTAGTACTAACTGAAGAATACTAGTAATCTTAAGATCAAACCAAGAACAAGAGTGAGATGTGGGTTGTGATGTTAGAGAGAGATTGGATGGAAAATGGATGAATTGTATTAAGATGGAATGTGTAAAAATGGAACAACCAACCCTCTCCAAGGCTAGGAGAGGGACTTATATAGGTCCTATGGAGGCCGGCTATGGGCTAAGTTAGGCCTCCCATGGGCCTTGGGCCGGACTAGATTACTAATCTAATCATTATACTAACTACGAGCTAAAACTATTACAACTTGGAAGTGACCGACACTTTTAGTGTTTCCAACATTTTATGTCCACCTAACTCAAGCTCCTACATCTTCTGCTCACGATCTTCAGTATCAACTATATCTAATAATGAAGAATGATAAAAAGCTCCGTAATGATGATTTGTCAATATGGTGGTCTTTGAAAATTAAGTTTGATAAGCCTGCTCCTTCTGCTGCTCCTTGTAGAACTGTTGTTATTCGCCCTAGAGATTGATGTGTCGTTGTGAGGTTGTAATTTATGTTTTAAGTTTTAAATTTATATTTTGCCGACTTTACCAAAAACAACACTTTAACGGGCTATGTACCCGGTCGGATGGGAGTTTCGTGGTAAGTAGGGTGTCGATCACTAAGAGCGAGAAACAATCTTTTAATTTATTCATATTTTGGCTATCTAGACTAAGTTAATTCTATTCTATGTTAAGCCTATGTTAATCTTAAATCTAACGGATAAAGGAGGTTTTTCAGCCTGAGAGACTGGCACGGGTTTTGTAGTGACTAAGATCAACTTAAGACATAATAACACACGCAAGTAAATTAATAGAAGATAAAAAAGTGGTCTATCCAAATATAAGAACAATTTATTAGCCATGATTAATCCAATTAGAATGTTGGTTTGTTTATTTAGTGCAATGATTACTTATCTCGAAGCGGCATATCATTCTTAAGACTTAGTCGTTACTGATAACATCAAATATTTAATACTTTTTTATATCAAATTATTGCGTTTATTGCCTTGCTTTATATCACTTTTATATGAATTTGATATTTATTTCAATTATTTTTTGAATTCGGGTAAATTAAGGCAATGGAACGAAAAATGGCGAATTTAGTGCCAATACTAATTTATTTAGTAGAAGTACTAAAATTTATGGAGAGCTACTAAATTTCTACAGGATGTAGCTCAAATGCCAATATGAAGAATGGTACCACTACTATATTATTTAGTAGGGGTACTATATTTTTAATAATTAATGATGCCGAATCAGAAGCTTAGAAGATGTTACGGCGTAACGTCCTGCTGGGTTACGTCGTAACCACTTAGTTATTATGAAGATTTAGATGATCATTTATTTAATATGAAGATTCGGTGCTGACGAGGCTTTGCGGCATAACGTCATATATAGTTACGCCATAATCGTTTATTACGGAAAAGATTTTAATGATTGACTAAGGGTTACGGCACAACGCGATTATTAATTACGCCATAACCAAAATATCTCTTAATGAAGGAAAGCCTCGTCAAGAAGGTTAGTTACGCCGTAAAATCATAGGGACGTATTGTGTACAAAATATTATGAAGTTTCACTTTAAATCACTAACTTCGAGGGCCTAAGTCGTACAGCGACAAAGTTCTTATTTTAGTAGAAATACTAATCAATTCATTTAATTGATATCATTAATTTTATTCGAGTGGTGCGCAGCCGAATGAAATAAAAGCGGAGAAAGTAAGCAGCCTAGCTGCCTGCTTAGGTATAGGGAAAACCCTTCAGGGTTTGCCATGGCGTTCGACTAGGGGATCGAGAGCATTAATTTCGCACAACTTGTAATTATACTTCAACTTTTTGTGGTCAATTTAATTATATTATTTTGGCTTATTGGATCCATCCATATAATTGTTGATGTTATTTTTATTAGTTATGTTTTATTATTTGTTCTTGGCATTTAATTATTTTAATTATCTTATGATTATTATGTTACGATCTCGTTGTTTTATCATTTTCTTTATTAAGTTTTATGTTGCATAATCTTGATGTTAGTCTTAGATCTGGATTGCGAGAACGCTAAGTGCAAAGTTACCCACTTCACCTGGATGTTCTTAATTCTCCAGTCGTAGTATCCATATACATTGTAGGTTCGATGTATGAATATGATATCGGTCTCTTGATCTTGGAACTAAAATTAAGTATTTTGCAGCTTTAGCACTGGTTTAATTATAATTCAGCCTCGGCCCTTACTCTCATAAAGAAGTAAGCTTTTACCATTGGCGTTCCTCTTTGGTATTAGGCGTAACCAGCATTCAAGTCGCAGTTGGGTTAACATTTAACCATATGAGGAATTTTAAGATTGCGACAAGATATTGCACTAGAGATCATAGTAATTAATTGCGTTCTTCCTTTCTAGTTATTCACCACAATTCCAAATTCCTTTTCGACAAGCTAGGCTTGCCACCAAAACATCTAGACAATAATCTCAAATACTCAAACATGTTTTCTTTCCTGTTTTCTTAGGTAGAATAATAAAATCAATTAGACGATTAGAGACACAAACCGTTCTTTGGGTCGACACCCGTACTTACCAATCACTAAACTATACACGATAGGGTACACTGCTCTTTAGTGCGTAGGAATAGTCATGGTTGTTAGGGTTTTATAAATGTAAAACCCGACGTAGTTTTTATTTAAAAGAAATTACGCATCAAGTTTTTGGCGCCGCTGCCGGGGAACAGTTCTTGGTTTTTTTGATTGTTTGATTGTTATGTGTGTGTTTGTTTATGCTTATATGTGTGCTTGAACCTTCTGTTCTTCTCCTTTTTCTGAATGTTTGCATGTTCTGTTGTTATGGCGTAACTAGTTATATGGTTATGGCGTAAAGTGTGTGAGAAATAAAAAAAATCATTTCAGACTTGGATATGGTGTGACTTGGTAGTGCTTGTTACGGCGTATTTGGGTCTGAAACACCAAAGATAGTTTGGGCATTACATGAACCTTATAATTTTATTCCTGAGTCAAGTAATTGCCATTAATGTATGCTCCTTTTTTTGCTCAGTTTTATTACACATTTAATGCACAAGTTTGTTAGTGTGCAGGATGAGCAATTATTTACAGGTTGAGGAGATGACATGAAGATTGGACATATGTGGAGATGTCCAAATAAGCATGTGATGGAGACTTAAGTCTAACTTAAAGACTCGGTTCAAAAGAAAAGTGCTATTCGGGAGATGACCCCGACCTATCCTTTAGTTTAGCTTATTTAAATTTCTGCAATCTAGTTCATTTTGTATATTTCTTACTTGGTTTTGCAGGGTTTAACAGCAAGGGGGCAGAATTTAAAGTCACCTTTCCTCGTTATTGTGTGGTAAGATTGCTACCAATGGTAGTAATTACGGTGTAACAATCTTTGTTACACCGTAATCATTGAAGTTGCAGTGTAATCCTTCACATGGTTACGGCGTAACTGAACTTAATCACAAATTTTAAAATGGACATCCACATGGTTACGGCGTAACCCAATCCTTGGTTACGCCGTAATCCCTTCCTGCAATTCATTAAATCATTTGAAATTTTACAAAACCGTGTATATTGGTAAATGAACTTTGTGGGTATGTTCTCTGGAAACCCTCACGAGACTTCACTCGTCCACTTGGGCCACCAAGTGGTTTAAAAGGCTTGTTGCATACGCTAAATGTAACTGTGATTTCTACGAAAGTGAGTTAGGTTTATTTTGTAAAGTTTTGTATATTTTGTGCTATGATGCTTTCCATCTAGGTTTATGATTTTGGTATTATTCTTTCCTGCAGCTATACAGGTAATGCACAGGATAAGGTGCTATGATACTAATCGAGCTGCAAGGAAGCATCTCAAACCGTCCTAGTTGAATGTTATTCAGGATGATGAAGAAGTTGCATGTGATGGTGGATGTTGCTCAAGGAAGAAGACTTGGAGCATTGCTTTGAGCATGTTGTCTCTTCATATCACCGAGCAAATCAAAGGGAGTAATCCGTTCCATTTCTAACCCTTCCTATTTAAATTTTATATGCTTATGTTCGACTCAAGTAGGGGGAAGGGATTAGAAATAAACACCCATTTGATTATACTTGCCTTTATTTTTCTAGTTTATTTTGAAAAATGTTTCATTAATAAAATTTTGACATGTTTTTCATTACTTAACTAGTTAAGACTATACTGAGCACACCTACCTTATAATTCCATTGTATGAGGATAAGCCTTTTTGTTTTCCCCTTATACATAAATCCAATAAAAATGAGTATGTCGGTGGTTGTAATAGACTTTAGAACTTGGCCTGGTATATCTTTTCGAGACCACAATAATGAGCATTACACTTAGTGTAATCGGTGTAGCTATGATAAAAGGCAAGTTTAGGATTAACCATAAATAGCCATCCATGTTATGTTTGTGTATATTAACTTTTCCCATTGATTAGTCAACCCCCTGTTAAACCCCTTGTTGCGCTCATCTTTAGTGCAAGATACCCCTAGTACAACTTGCTGAGCCTTTCCTTTCATTTTGTAACCCAATATATGTTGTTTTGTTACACCTATCGCCTAGCCTACCCTGTAGTTTATTAGTTCATGATCGGGGAGTTGCTGGTTAATTTTGGTTTCACTAGTAAAAGTTGTGGGGTTAGGATATAGGGTATTTGAAGAAAAGACAGGTTTTAAAGATAGTTAATCTCATGTGGGGGATGCTTATGTATATATGTGTTTGTAATGTGATTCATTGTATTCTTGTCTTGCATCAAAAAAAGAATAAAGAGCATGCAAGTAAGTGTTTATTAGTCAGCTTATATGTCGTATAGTGATAGTATTTTCGCCTTGTCCAGCTGGCGATGATTCCGTCTTTATTAACGGGTAGTTCATATAAACCCGTACATTTCTATCTCTCCTTTCTATTATAAGTCAATTTGTATAATGAGGGCATTGTACAACTCAAGTGGGGGGAAGGGAGATAGAAATGAGGTATTTGGTGAGATCATGTGCTAATTTGGCCTAAATTTTCAAAAAAATTTAACACATAATCATTGATGATGAAGACCGAGTTAATGCATTTCACTATATTTCATACGCATTAACTCGTGTATTATGAAGACCCCTTGACTTTTAACCCTCGTTTTTACCTATGGGATTTAAATGCGACCATTGACAGGGAGATTGTGGACTTAGGAAACTATTTGTTTTGTGTTTTTATTTAACAACAATTAAATGTGCATCCCATGTCTTTATCCTACCCTATATCATGCTCCATCCTAACGGCTGGTTTTGCTTGAATGACGGAGTGAGCAATCATACATGTCTCATCCGTCGTTACGGATGTGTATGTGTGGTTTTGTCGCCCTTGTTGGTGTAACGCTTTTGGTGAAAGATTGTTGAATGATCAAAACCCCATAAGCTTTTGTGTTGTGTCAACCCATTTACCATTTTGAACAGTTACATCTAGACTCTAGTGGTGAAGCTTAGTATCCTGGTCAAGCTTATGATCGAATACTCGCCATGACTGAGCAGTTGAGTGATCACCAAAAATGAAACGCATAGATTAGTGAGAGTATGAGTGTGATTTGTTTTTCCTTTTTGTGAGGTGCTTAGTTTGGAATTTTCTAGCATAGGTAATTTTTAACTTCATATCTTCCTGGATAACTAGGGAGATATCTTTTTAAAAATTATTTAAAAGGTTCTACTTGATGGCAAGTAGAAGTCAAGTGGGGGGATATTTGATAATATCAAATATTTAATACTTTTTCATATCAAATTCCCGTGTTTATTGCCTTGTTTTATATCACTTTTATATGAATTCGATATTTATTTCAATTATTTTGTGAATTCAAGTAATTTAAGTCAATGGAACATAAAATGGCTAAAAATGGCGAATTTAGTGCCAATACTAATTTATTTAGTAGAAGTACTAAAATTTATGGAGAGCTACTAAATTTCTACATGATGTAGCTCAAATGCCAATATGAAGAATAGTACCACTAATATATTATTTAGTAGGGGTACTATATTTTTAATAATTAATGATGTTGAATCAGAAGCTTAGAAGATGTTAGGGCGTAACGTCCCGCTAGGTTACGCCGTAACCACTTAGTTATTACGAAGATTTAGATGATCATTTAGTTAATATGAAGATTCAGTGCTGACGAGGCTTTACGGCGTAACGTCATATATAGTTACGCCGTAATCGTTTATTATAAAAAAGATTTTGATGATTGACTAAGGGTTACGACGCAATGCGATTATTAATTACGTCGTAACCAAAATATCTCTTAATGAAGGAAAGCCACGTCAAGAAGGTTATGGCGTAACCATATATTTGGTTACGCAGTAAAGTCACAGGGATGTATTGTGTACAAAATATTATGAAGTTTCACTTTACACCACTAACTTCGAGGGCCTAAGTCGTACAAAGACAAAGTTCTTATTTTAGTATAAATACTAATCATTTCATTGAATTGATATCATTAATTCTGTTCGAGTGGTGCGCAGCCGAAAGAAAGAAAAGCAAAGAAAGTAAGCAACCTAGCTGCCTGCTTCGGGTATAGGGTAAACCCTTCGGGGTTTGCCAGGTCGTTCGACTAGGGGATCGGGAGCATTAATTTCGCACAACTTGTAATTATACTTCAACTTTTTGTGGTCAATTTAATTATATTATTTTGGCTTATTGGATCCATCCATATAATTTTTGATGTTATTTTTATTGGTTATGTTTTATTATCTGTTCTTGGCATTTAATTATTTTAATTATCTTATGATTATTATGTTATGATCTCGTTGTTTTATCGTTTTCTTTATTAAGTTTTATGTTGCATAATCTTGATGTTAGTCTTAGATCTAGATAGCGAGAACGCTAAGTGCAAAGTTACCCACTTCACCTGGATGTTCTTAATTCTCCAGTCGTAGTATCCATATACATTAGAGGTTTGATGTATACATTTTGCAGCTTTAGCACCGGTTTAATTATAATTCAGCCTCGACCCTTACTCTCGTAAAGAAGCAAGCTTTTACCATTAACGTTCCTCTCTGGTATTAGACGTAACCAGTATTCAAGTCGCGGTTGGGTTAACATTTAACCATATGAGGAATTTTAAGATTGCGACAAGACATTGCACTAGATATCATAGTAATTAATTGCGTTCTTCCTTTCTAGTTGTTCACCAATATTCCAAATCCCTTTTCGACAAGCTAAGCTTACCACCAAAATAGCTAAACAATAATCTCAAATACTCAAACATGTTTTCTTTCCTGTTTTATTAGGTAGAATAATAAAATCAATTAGACGATTAGAGACACAAACCGTTCTTTGGGTCGACACTCGTACTTACCAATCACTACACTATACACGATAGGGTACATTGCTCTTTAGTGCGTAGGAATAGTCGTGGTAGTTAGGGTTTTATAAATGTAAAACCTGACGTAGTTTTTATTTAAAAGAAATTACGCATCAATTACTTCTTCCTAAGACCTAGATACGAAGAATTCTGTCACAATTAAATGTATCCGCATAAAGCATCTTTATTTGCTGATTATAATCTATATTAGGGGTTAAAGCAATGGTGATCTTGTTAAACCCTAGCTCATAAAGACTTTACCCACTTACTGCTTAAAGGCAATTCATACACTAGTAGTCCACTGGCCAAGTCTTTACCAATTAATTAAGAACGTACTCGTTGATCCCAAGGGTCACCTGCTGGTCCAACTAAGCTCGCAATCTAAAGGCAAAGATAGGTCATTATTCGTGATCCTATTGGTCTAGATGTATAAAATATTATATGGAGAGCCATCTCGGCATCTAGATTACTTGATCCGTATCACTAGATCCAGTTGAATGATAGGTCGCATACAAAAGCACGTAAACAAGTATAAACTGATAAACATAAACAAGCAATCAACGATAAATTAAGCAATCGATATAAACAAAACCAAACATTCAAATCTTCATAATAATGGTTAATACCCGAAGATATTAGCCTTCAAACATCATAATCAATACAAGAGTAATAATTTAGCCAATGTATACTAACCGAGTTAACGAATGATACCAAAAACTGAACGATTACAAAAGTATAGGAGATTACAAGGTGTTTCCTATGGAATTAGTTACTATGCTCGACCTATCCTGCTCTTCTTCTCTTCTAAAAACCGGCTTTTATGGTCAAGGTATCGAAAATATGATTTAGCACACTGAAAACCCTTTTTTCGGTTTTCTATTTATAAGTTCTGGAATTTGGTCGATACGGCGTATTGACTAAGGTCAATACGGCGTATTGGGGGTTTCTTAGAGTAGGGACAACATTCGATATCTTCCAGAATATTTTATTACTATATCTTGAATACGACATATTGAATTCTTCTAGATACGATGTATTGAATCTTGTTCCTTCGTGGTCTTTAGTGAAGTGCAGGCACAAATACACCATATCTTCCTTGATGGATACGGCGTATTGGATGTCAGATTCAATATCTTTATATTTCTTCGTTTAAGCTCCAAAATGTGTGCCTTTTAGCTAATCTTCACCACGTACTCCATAAAAACTAAAATTCTCAAATACAGACGATTAAGTAATAATTTTTTGCAATAATTATACATAATGGGTTATTTACATGGGATAAATGATGCTATAAAAGTAACGTTATTTGATGTCATCAAATATCCCCCCACTTGAATCCTACTTGTCCTCAAGTAGCTTTTAGAAGTTTATAAAAATGTATCCCTAAGGTTTTTTCCGTTAAGCATTTATTTGATTAATTACAAGTACACAACCAAACACCTCACGAAATAGGAAGATGAAAACACTCAAATCACTCAACTAATCTATGTGGTAACATGTAACTAATTCGCTCAATTGCTCGGTCGTGATGAGTATTCTATCATAGGCTTGGCAAGGATACACATCTCCATCACTAGAGCTAAGGAGTAACAAGTTTATAAAGGTAAAATGGGTTTTTATAAGGCTTAGGGTTGATCATTCTAACAATCTTTCACCAAAAGTACCACACCAACAAGGCAGCTGAATCATACATACATGGCCGTAATGACGGAATAGACATGTGTGTTCGATCACATCCTCATTCGAGTTTAACCAAGGGTTAGGATGAAAAATCATATAGGGTATGGATCTTCTAACTTTCACCAAAAGTAATAAACCAACAAGGCGGCTGAATCACGCATACATGGCCGTACAGACAGAATAGACATGCATGACTCGATCACGTCCTCGTTCGAGTAAAACCCAAGGTTAATGATTAGGAAAGGGAAATAAATTGTTGTTAAATAAAATTTACGAAACAAATAGACTAAGTCCAAACAAATAAGGTACAAGTTGCTAGACACTTTTTCCGACCGTTACCATAAAAAAGACACAACTATATACACAACCTTCTTGATCATAGATCAAAAACAACAACCTAAGTTGGCGTTCCCGTAACGGTCAACTTCCTATTCATCCCATACTTTACATACTTTTACAAATACAAGTGGCGATATCTACCACTTTATACAAAACTTTACATCGTTGAATTTTTTACGCGTATCAACGAATAATCGATCTTCAAATAATTCCTTCGGTTTAAGCTTTTGCGAAACGATTATCTTCAAACTTTCCTTCTTTTTTTGCGATTTTTCTAATTTTTTCTTTTTTTTAAACAATACATAACTACGAATCTCGATGTAATTTCACCATCTTCACGGTCATAATAACTCCGGATAATTCCTTCGATAATTCTTCATTCTTCAGACGTACCAATAATTGTAATGGTAGTAAAAATACACGAGTTTTGACTACTTTATACATTCCCATTTACAATGTGCAAATTTCTTCCACACCATACCAAAGATAGAAAATGACACAAGACTCGGGAAATACATACTTTACACTTTAAGCAACTAGCAACTGATAAATAGACTTAATCTAACAAAGTAGGCTAAGGTGTAAAGGTGTAACGAAACGAATAGTTGGTGTTATTCCTAAAGGATTGGCTCTACAAGTTTTTCTAGGGGTATCTTACTCTTAAAATGTGAGTAAACAAAGGGTTTATACGGGATTTAACTAACCAGTTTAGTTAGTTAATAAAACAACATGTATAGGCTTTTTGAGTGTAATCCTAAAAATTTACCAATTTAAACAAGTAACACCATCTAAATCCATAGTACTCATCATTGTGATCTCGAATAGATATACCAAGCCAAGTTATAAAGTCTACAACATCACAGGTACACTCATATTTTTATGGAATTTGGGTAAACATTTGGAAACGGATAAGGCTTAATCCTCACAATATCTAATAAGGATTATTGTGTGCAGGTTATGTAACAAGTAATTTCATAAAAGTATGCTTTAAAATTTTTTAAATTTAAGCATAATTTAAGCATTTTAGTGTGAAAAATAGGACGTGTCATTCTAATTCTCATCCCCCCACTTGAATTATACAACGTCCCCGTTGTATAGATAAAACATTAAAAACAGAAA